>CM049604.1:3274978-3319943 GCA_026979955.1 Megalurothrips usitatus | reverse complement strand
TGTAGAAGAAAATGGAAAGTGAGTGTGTGTTGTAAATTATTGAGTCTATTTGGATCAACAGCATTGATGGTGGTCGATATGGTTTGGATAAGGAAAGAGCTAAATAACAACATGACTGGTCACAGTGGAAGCACAGCAGGAAGTGAGCATTTATTCAGGATCAGGATACACAAGGATATGGCGGAAAAGCATAGAACATTGATAGCAGGCGGTGAGTCGAGTAATCGATAGCAAGGCAGTGTCATGCATCAGCTGTTACAGAAGAGAGAGAAATACAAGCCAGAATGTTAAAGGTTACAATATTTACAACAGTATGGCGTAAGATTAATGTGATTGTTCAGTTTGGTTGTGATGGTTCAGTTCTGATCATTCCAGATTCTCACTGGTACTGTTGCGGAAGTTCCAGGGTCAACCTTGCACATTCCACACATGTAATAATATGCAAAAGCCACAAGAAATGCGTTGTGAAAGATTCTTGTGGTAGTTCCATCAGTTCCAATGCCCATATCCACAACAACATATAACTTCTTGGCTTTTGTACACTCTACCTGAAACAAAGTCATAAGGTGAGCATGAAGGTATCTCATGGATTAACTTTCCTATATTTGTATGGAAACCAGTTCACCTTTCCCAAGCAGACGCACCCTGGTAAAGAGATTTGACTGTAATGTAAGTCTCTTGTAAATTATAACCATCCTTGCCCCATTTTCTCCCTTCCAGCTGACTTTATTTCCAGTTGTGGTCACTGAATTGGTGTGATACCACCATTCTACCTAGTGGTTTGAATTAAATCTTCTCTCAAAATGGGTTATCCATGGTTGCCTGTGGGGTTTCCCCTGTGAGTATTGTACCATTTTGGATTTTAATAATCAACCAAACTGTTCAAAGTGATAAGTATTTGTTAATCGGTATTGTTCATTTCTTTTCTAGACTCTGCGTGCTTTATTTGCCTTCATTGCAATGCTTGGCTGAATTGTACACCAAAGAGGAGACTCCAAGACCTCAACATATCCAGCCAACATGAGCTTTAGAATGTAAGGGGGGGGGGGGGGGGGGGGGGCTATATAGTGATACAAGGATACCGGATTTCTGTTCTATCAAAGCCATAACGAATCACTGTATCTGGGTGGGGGGAGGAGGGGGGATGTAATATAATAAATTTGGTTTTACCTTATGTTTTTGTCCTTATTGCAATCAATACCCTTCTATTTACGAACAAAACCTGCACATTGCTCTCATTGATTTATCTGGGTTTAAGGAGCATTTTATGCATGGGTTTAGCTTCTCAAATTTGTTGTTATGTAACAGCCTTTTGTACATGGAAAGTCGTTTTAGAACGAAGCTGTTCGGTTCTCAATTAGTCAAACATTCTTCGTTCTAGAAGAACGAAACATTTTAGCGTTGTATTATTAAAAGCTGAAAATAGAAAGCTCAAATTCAAAGCTGTCTTATGTAGGTTTCCCCAACTTAATCTCGAAAATGGAGAAACACTCAATTAACTTCAGATCCACCAGCTTCATGATGGTTCATGATAAAGACACTTTTGCATAAGGGACGGGCAATACTGGTCCCCAAGTTGGCCGTAATGGAGTTGCTATCTCTCATGAAAGTAAGACTGTTATAAGCTGAAAAAATTTCTACGCACTGAACATAGCCACCCTAAGAGATGATTATTTTTCCTCCTTGTTGTGGAAAAGGGAACACATTAAAATGATAACAACAAAATCATTGGTCAATATTTTATGTAAATCACTGAAGAATGCAGTAGATATAGCATGTACAAAAGATGTATCACTAGCTTCCTTATTAATACACTGTAACAAGAAGTGGTTTCTGTCCATGTTACTAACAAACCTGTACATGCCAGAGGCAGTATGAAATAATGAGTACATGATTGCTAACAACTATAATAACACAAGAAGATGAAAGTCTGCCCCTGGCAAAGAAGTAAGATGGGAAACTACCTACGTGAAATTTATAATACATTTAAATAAGATCACAAGTGTTTGTGTGTGCGAACTATTGCTGTTTTAGTCAGTCTCGAAGGGGTCAGCTCGCAACAAACAGTAGAAAGATGAGAAGAGCAGAAGAAGAGTCAAAAAAATTGGTTTTTTAAAAAAAAGGAATAAAAAAAACGAAACAACAAGGGCCACAGCTCTCCACCGATGGTTTAAGTATCACTTTTCCACAGCTTGATTGTTTTATCACCTTCCAATGCTGCGGATGCAATTATGTTTTCTGTTGATTGGCAGGCAGTGCCCAAAACAGTATCTTTGACAAAAGAAAATCCCTAAAATAAGGCACGACAGAGATACAACTCCAACATGACTAAATCTTATGATAATGTAGTGTTTATCAAGCATGAAACAGTTAAACAGAAAAAAATATGATGCAACGTAAAACTGACATCTTCCACTGCAACACCATAAAGGACCAAGGCTTATGTGAAAATCTTGTTTCTCTGAAAAGTGAACATGATAAAATGGAAACAATAAAACCATGAGACAAAACCATTGGTCAATATTTTATGTTATAATGGAGCAAAAAAATGATGAATGATAGGGAAAAAAAATACACCAAAGGGGACAGACCACTTAAAACTTGCTAGGGAATGGTAATACATTGGCAATTGAAATGAAAGAAGTGACATAAAAAAAGAAATACAAAACTGTCAGGTAGGCCCCAAACTTTTCCTCTCACTTATAATGTGGGCCCTGCATGTGGGGCACTGGTTGTGGTCCTCCCTCCACGTCGATAGGCAGACGCCGCAGAATGTGTGGCCGCACTGCAGGATCCCCACAAATACAGCAGTTTCGCCCAGGCAAATGGGGCACGTCCAATCTGAAACGGAGATAAAATTCAATTTGGTACCCTTCTCAGCATATGCTCACAACCGAGGAGAACATGCTTCGCCCATGAAAGTCCCATGAATTCATCCGTAGAATCTTAGAAGAAATGAACATGGCATAGCCGATCGCCCGCGAATGTCAGGGTAGGCCAGTCCGTACGAAACGCGGGTTAGAAGGCGTAAGTAGTTGCCTACACATCAGGCGCCCTCATGCTCAAACATGCCTCCATTGCGACAATGTCTCCCACGTGCTTTATTGATAGAGCCTAAGCGTTGTGAATGAAGAAACCCAAGCTATATCGCAACTCCCTGTAGAGCCGGTATTCCGAACCGAGCTGTCACTCAAAATAGGGGAAGATCCTGTGTGGCGGTGGAACATTGTGGTAAGAGGACGGGAAGTTCCATTGGCCCTTAGGGGTCATCCAAAAAGGACTTTCGCGGTCTCGCCGTGTAGACAAGTCCACGGGTCGGCCAGATCCGGCGCGGATGGCGCCTGCTGGGTAGGCAATCGAAGAGCTTGCAGAGCACGCGTGTCGTGCGGGCTGGCCTACCCCGGCATTCGTAGGCGCTACGGGACGGGAGTTGCCTAGGGGCGGCCAGATTTCGGATGTACATAATGGACGACGCCTTACCCATGAACCCAAACCGTAAAAATACTCGAGAAAATATGCAGTTGTTCTTACCCTCGGCGGCTGAATTTACCACCATGGCCATGCTCCTTAGGTGTACCCCTTGCTCCGGGTTGAGCGCGCGCAGAGCCTGCAACAGCGGTACTGGCTCGCCGTTGTTGGCGGCCAGCGGTACCTGTCGCATGGGATACCGCTGGAACACCCTCACAAAAGGCGGAGCGTTTGGCTGGCTTTCCACAAAGTCATAGAGGGCGGTCGTTGGGCAGTCCTCGGCGAAGCGCCGGGTGACCTGCCCCTCGACACCGGGTATCGTGAACGCCACCCGGATGCCGGCGCCGGCCTCGGGCTCTGGTGGCAGGGCCTGCAGCCTGCGTTGGAGGAACGCCGGCACCTGGGCCCGTTCGGCCTCCTCGACGCGGGCCCTCTGCTCGTTCTCCTCGGCGACGCGCGCCTCCCTCTCGGCCGCCTCCCTGCGGGCGCGGTCCCGGGCGCGATCGGCCGCAAGGGCAGCGTCAAACTCGCGGTCCTGCGCCTCCCGCTCAGCTCGAATTCTAGCCACTGGACATAATCGAGGACATATCAGGGAATGCCAAAGAAATCGATGTAGCAAGGTTTGCACATAAACGGATGTAAAGTGTATCTTACAGCGAGCGTTCTCCGCAGCACGAGAATCCGGGGCAGCACCGGCACGGGCACCATCTTCCTCTAAATACACACAAAAAAGGGTGTTACCGCAATGAAGCACGTCGATTCAGTTAAATGCACTGTCATGATTACCGTCAGTACTGCTGTCGACGATGACGACATCGGGCCGCGGTCTCAAGATGCGGTCAGGCACTTGAAAGTAGAGAAATAATGAGGCATATAGGTAGTCAATATTGAAAAGGGGACGAGGAACTGATCCAATGGTACAATTTGTCGTTCAGCACTCACATTCAGGAGCCGCAGGATGAGGTGCCCCGCGAGCTCGAGCGCCGCGAGCGCCCCGAGCGCCCCGAGCGCCGCGAGCGGCCGGAAGCGCGGGCCGACGAGGAGGCCGCTCGGCCTCATCCTCAAAGTCAGAGGACAGCTCCTCCTCGATGGCGTCGTCAGGCCCCGCCGGCGCAGCATCTACCAGGAAATCACTGCATTACACACCAATCTTCTAATCACATTGAATTTGCCGTGTCACACAGAACACGCCGCACTTAATGTGTTAACTAAAGAGTCGACTATATAGCTAATATGAAAATACGTACTTTGGCCGTGTAAACTGTGCACTTTATGCACGTGTTTGCACAGGTGCCTCCGAAAGTCCGGGCACGTGCAGCTGTACATCCGCTGACACAGGCCAGGCCTACAGCGCCCACAGCGCTGCATGCAGTGACAGAACCCCAGCCCCGTCCTCGTCACTGTGTATGCCCGTGCCCCGCGCGCCCTCTGCTGGCTCTGGACCCTGTATGTTCCTGCTGCTGTGGCGCTAACATCGCCGTCAGGGATGAGAATGCCCCGGCCATGGCGCTCGAGCGTAGCGCGCTGTTCCCCAGCACGTCCTCCCACTGCCAAGAGGAAAAGATGTATAAAGATGAAAACAAGCACATAGACCGCGCTTGTCTAGCAGAAGCACAGATAACATCTACGTACTTTGCCTCCATGGGCGCCGAACAGGCGGGTCCTCGACTGCAGCAGCAGGTGGAGCCGGGTCCACGGGGCCCAAGGCAGGTGCAGCCGGGTCCACAACAGCGTACTGTTCTGCATCGGGAGGGCATGGGCGGTCTGGGGTCGCTCGTGTTCTCATAACAGAAATCTTCTGTTTCTGTCCGCTCATAAGAACCATGTGAGTGCGAAGGAGACAAGAACGCCCGTAAAGCCGTACCGTTGCAAGTCCGCCCGATGCAGTACACTATCTCCGCGAGTCTCGCCGTTCACATGCTGCTCGCACCGATGCGCGCTGCCGTCACAGCCGTCGGTGGCCACCCACCACGCTCCTGGCCTTAACGTTGTTGGCGAGGACGCGGCACAGCTCAGCCCCCTAGCTTGGCAATGGGGAAGTCCCAGTCATGGACTAGGAAATGACGGCATGGACGTAGCCAGCGCCGGAGAGGGGGGGGGGGGGCGTTCCTGTCCATGCCTCTGCGGTGGCACCTGGCCGCGCCAGGCCGGGCCCCATATCACACCCCTATCCCCATGGGAAACGTACCTCCGGGCCCCCTCAGGTCCCGCACAGCCCGTCCCGCAATGCCATGCTTCCGCAGGGTCCGGGGCGCACTGCCACCCTTGCGGGTCCGTCGGGCAGGGGCCCTCCCTTGGGCAGGGAGAAAAGCAGAGTAGGGACCCGGGCCTCTGTTTCTGTGGGACTCCACAACCGGCGTACAAACCATCCGAGATCCGGTCTGAGCCGCGGGCCGCGCCCCTGTTCTTGACGAGCATGCGTACTACACAGATTCGTATTTTACAATTCTAAAATAACATTGCACTGCAGCCGTTGTCGGCTGTCGTTCTTCAAAGTAAATTTAGAGATGTTAAATTCTGTCGCCATCGTTGTCTCCCATCCTCCATCCACTTCCATACATACAAGCAGGAAGCAGGAGTAGCGCAAACCGCAAACGCAAGCGTTCCACGTTCCATCCAATGCCGTCACGCCCGCCCAGCCAGTTTGTCCCGAAGGACCGCCGTGTGACTGCACTGCTGTGTGGACCGCAACCTGCAGGGCGAGGCCTGGTATACCCGCCGAGGCCGGATGGGTCTACGAAGCGGACATCGGACAAGGGTGTAAGTACTTGTAAAAAATTTGGTTGGAAATTACCACGTGGTATGTGCTGGTAAAGCAAATTTTAAATTTTTATTGTTTCTTTCTCTTAGAGAATTTCCAATTATTCCCGGTATTTTCCCAAACATTAAAATAATGGGTTTATATGAAGAACATTTTTTCCAGTATTGTAATACAAAGAAGTACAAGGATTGTAGTTTTAGAAATATTCCTGAAAAGTTTGGAAAAGTCAGAAACGTTTCGTGCTGTAAATATGCCAATTGTAGAATTGAGCACGGCATTCCCTCCAGTTCTCCCCCCCCCCCCCCCCCTCTCCCCACGCCTACCACCTCCACCACCTCACAGGGCGGGCCGCTCGGTCGAAAACTGCAGATTAGCCCCGAGCTCATGGTGAGGTTAAAAAGGGTAAGGCGAGGTTAAATATTATGCTGTCGCGAAAAAGGAACAAGACGGTTAAATAATTCCCTTGCTACATTCTCACAATTGCGTTCGAAACGGGGGAAACACCAAGGCCGTTTGTTTCGGTTAATTTTTCATAGACCTCCGTTATTGGCAGGCACTGACACTATTTGCAGGTGCGGGTGCGAAGCGTGGGGCCCGGCCAAGCCAAGGCTGTGCTTGCCCAGCCCAACGGTCACGGTCGGTATTCTTCGCGGGTTCACGCGGTTTGTTCCTTACGTGACTGTGAGTTCGTTTATTGCGATGCATTGTGTAGCTGCGAAATTTATCAAGGTGATATTAGGGAGTGCGGTACCTCGTGTCGGCACTAAGCTAGTGTGGCTGTGGTGTGTGGTTTGTCGGGGGAGGCCGGTTAGGCCTTGGTAGGGGGCTGGTGAACGGGAGGGAAACGCAGCTAATCGTGACACCCGCCCACCAGCTAGATGTATCGTGATTCTGTAGCATTTCCTTTTCGTTGAGTTCTGTGTCGTTGTGCTCTGTTCAGGCAACTCCGCTTCGCAAGTTACTGCATTTCACCGCGCTCATGCTGGATCTAAACGTAAAACGCACCTAACCTACAACGTTCTCTGTCTTGTCACAGTATTCTCTAGTGCGAGATCCATTGGGAAACTGACCGTACGATAAATGAGAGGTAAATTCAATTTAAACTCTTCATTAATTTTTGTAACATTTCCTTCCAGGTTCCTCGAGTTTTTGGTCGTTGCTCGAGTCGGTTTGTGAAAACAAGCACTTTGAGCTGATCCGATTGGGAAGCGGCCATGAAGTTGTAAGAAAAGCATCGTAACTGTGCCTTTCTTCGAGCGTGTACATCGAAGTGAGTACTCAACAATCTCGTTGTGTAGAACGCTTACTTGATCAGCAGCATCCTTTGCCGGATACTTTTAATGTTGGTCTGTTGCTTTCTCTGCAGGTAAAGTGTGGTACAGTATAAAGTGGTGTGGAAGCAAAAACTCACAATCAACCCTCGGGCGTTCCATGCTTCTACCTGGAAAGGGATCAAACTTTGTAAGTATATTTTGATCACCATTTTGTCTCTGTGCTTTGTCCAAGCGGTCATTTGCTTGTCTGCTTGCCCTCCAGGCTTCCTCTCATTCAGTTTATGGGAAATTGCGTATAGCATACTACTGTTTTCGAATCATGCTGCATTCTCATTATATAACTGTGTGACCTTCTTGGACTTTCAGTGCTCGACTTTGAGCCCCCTGACCTACAATTTTGTTTTTGTTTCTTTGCAGGAGACTTGTTTTGTTCAAAATACTGTGACCTGAGTTTCATCTGTGGCGCCGGTCTTAGTCATTCTGTAGTGCAGAATAAGATGTTGGAATTGTTCAAAAGGTCTGGCTCCTAACTTTAGCTTTGCTATCCATTTCTTCATAATTAGTTGTGCAATGCAATTTATTTGGCGTTTCTTTTCAGATTTATTTGGGCCTTTGGTTGAGTTCTCCTTCAATGGTTAGGGAGCTAGAATTATTTTCCAATTGAGAACCTTCATTTTAAGTAGAAGATTAGATCTTCATTTTTTGTTAAAGAATGATAACAGCAACATTGTAGCACCGTTTCTTATTGGTGTAGTCTATTGAAGCGAGTTTCAACTCTCTCTTTTTGGGTGAGGTTAAATTAATCTTGATTGCGAGATTGGAGTTGTATGTGGTATTTTGTGCACCCTTACAATCCTCTCCCCCTTTTCTTTCTCTGTCTGGCTATTTCTTTATCAATCCAGTTGGCATATGACAGCTTGACTGCTGTTGTAAAGGTGTTAGCGTCGGACACCTGCTGGCCATCCTATGACGCTAGTGCACTGAATGCGAACTACAGTCCAAACTTTTCAATCAAGATGAACAGAGAAGGGAGTGATCTTAGATCAATCAGTATGGAGTGTTACATTAACTTAGCTTGATGTAGGTTCAAGTAAGGACTATTGTTCTTAGCCCCTACGAATGACTGAATGGATTAATTAGTGGTCAGATTTGCAGACTCCTGTAGGAACCCAACAGGGTAATTGGGCTTAGTTAATGCATCTCTTACATCTTGCCAGAAAGGGACGTCTTAAAGACGAGTAGGGAAAGTAGTTTACCGTAAATATTTACATAGGAAATAAATCTGTTGGTGGCAGTGTGTAGGAAGTCGTCAGATATAGAAATGTATTCTCTGTACATTATACCATCCTTGGTATTTATTTGCGACAGACGGTTTCTTTGGATAATGAGGTAGCTCACAGAACCCCGACTTATTGTCTCACAGACAAACCGAATGGTTTCTCACCGAGTTTCGTAAGTGCCGGGTCACTGTCCATTGGTAACTGCTTTTGCAAACATCTTCTTGGATGGAACTGTGATGTACTGCGAATAGATGTGTAATTTATCAGATCTAGGTGGTATAGGAGAGGGCTGCAGTTTCAAGGAACTGTCTGTGCTCGGTTTCTGCTTGAAAAATGGCTGTTTCAGTTAGGACTTTTGTAGGTAGCACCTACGAATGACTGAATGGATTGATATGGGGTCAGATTTGCAGGCTTCTGAAGTTACCTAACTGGGTAATTGCCTTAGTTAATGCACCTCTCACATCATGCTAGAAAGGGACGTCTTACTGACGAGTAGGGAAAGTAGTTTACCGTAAATATTTATATAGGAAATAAATCTGTTAGTGGCAGTGTGTAGGAAGTCATCAGATATTGAAATGTATTCTCTGTACATTATACCATCCTTGGTATTTATTTGCGACAGACGGTTTCTTTGGATAATGAGGTAGCTCACAGAACCCCGACTTATTGTCTCACAGACAAACCGAATGGTTTCTCACCGAGTTTCGTAAGTGCCGGGTCACTGTCCATTGGTAACTGCTTTTGCAAACATCTTCTTGGATGGAACTGTGATGTACTGCGAATAGATGTGTAATTGATCAGATCTAGGTGGTATAGGAGAGGGCTGCAGTTTGAAGGAGCTGCATATGCACTGTTCCCGTTTGAAAAATGACTGGAATGCATCTTTCTGCACCTTCCGGTTGTGAATAGATTATTGAATAGCTCGTTTTGTATCAGGAGCCGTAGTCAGGGTTGTAAGAATAATGTTCTTACGTAAACTGTTGGTGTGCGGACCTCTGCAATAGTAAAACAGGAACTGTTAGGCTGCACTTACCATTGTATAGAGTAATAGCCAGTAATGTCAACAAGTCCCAAGAGGTAACTAGCTAATTTTTCAGCATATATAAATATTATATACAAATTGCACTGCGTGCTAATCTTTGTTTCCTTTTTTGCTTCAGCATGGATGAAGGATTGCCTAGAAAATGTGCCGTTTTCAGGGTGCGTTTTAATACATAGTTAGTGTGCGGTTCACTAAAACTAGAACATTTTACATTGTCTATCAGGTATCGCCCAAAGGAGTGTTTTTAATCTTTTTGTGTCTATCCATTTCTGTTTAAGATTGAAAAGCTAGCCAATCTTCACATTTCACTGCAAGATTGCATTTTTTAGTTAGACATCTATGGACTGAACGCCTCCAAGGATGAGTGTTGAAACAAGTGGAAGGACTAAGTGTGAAAGGAGCTTCGACCAGGAACATCAAGATTACCTTATTGATTGTATTTGCTGTCTTGTGAAGTCATGAGGCATACACACGCACACACCCCTCTTTGGTTAATTGCTTCTGCTATGTCAATTGTGGAATATGTTCAATTTTGAGGATGACAGTGGAGGAAACCAATCCGAGTGCACCACCTACCTACTTTGTTTTTATGCTGTTAACTAGCTTTTCAGACAAAGAGTTTCCACATTGATCTGTTGTAAGCAGACAGTTTGCGGCCGAAACTGTGAGCTAACAATAGAAAAATGTTACTTCCCCTCATCTGCAGCAATAGCATATTGATTCACAGCCAGTCACATTCTTTCAGCTGCTGAAGGGACTGTTAATATATTATTTTATCATTTGGATTTTGTCCAGCATGAAACATTGGTGGGGCATTATGGAGTTGTTTCCTTGACATAATCTGATTAGATGCTCACACGAACTATCTTAATTCTCAAAACTTCTATTAGATATTGATTTTCAGATCCCATTGAATTTGTAGGAATTTGTTTTATGTATGGAATTTGAAGCGTAACTTAAACTCTTGTGGATTATCATTTTTATTTTCCGTTTGTGCCATCATCGTTTGGAGTCGCCTCTGGCTTGCCCAAGTGGTGGCACAATCAGTAAATAGAATTGGGTATTGTAGTATATTATTCCCAGGGTCTCTTTCAAAATTCAGCTGACGTGTCCAATTTTATTTTCTGTTTGTGCCATCATCGTTTGGAGTCGCCTCTGGCTTGCCCAAGTGGTGGCACAATCAGTAAATAGAATTGGGTATTGTAGTATATTTTTCTCAGGGTCTCTTTCAATATTCAGCTCGCGTGTCCAATTTTATTTTCCGTTTGTGCCATCATCGTTTGGAGTCGCCTCTGGCTTGCCCAAGTGGTGGCACAATCAGTAAATAGAATTGGGTATTGTAGTATATTTTTCTCAGGGTCTCTTTCAAAATTCAGCTGACGTGTCCAATTTTATTTTCTGTTTGTGCCATCATCGTTTGGAGTCGCCTCTGGCTTGCCCAAGTGGTGGCACAATCAGTAAATAGAATTGGGTATTGTAGTATATTTTTCTCAGGGTCTCTTTCAATATTCAGCTCGACGTGTCCAATTTTATTTTCTGTTTGTGCCATCATCGTTTGGAGTCGCCTCTGGCTTGCCCAAGTGGCGGCACAATCAGTAAATAGAATTGGGTATTGTAGTATATTTTTCTCAGGGTCTCTTTCAATATTCAGCTCGCGTGTCCAATTTTATTTTCCGTTTGTGCCATCATCGTTTGGAGTCGCCTCTGGCTTGCCCAAGTGGTGGCACAATCAGTAAATAGAATTGGGTATTGTAGTATATTTTTCTCAGGGTCTCTTTCAATATTCAGCTCGCGTGTCCAATTTTATTTTCCGTTTGTGCCATCATCGTTTGGAGTCGCCTCTGGCTTGCCCAAGTGGTGGCACAATCAGTAAATAGAATTGGGTATTGTAGTATATTTTTCTCAGGGTCTCTTTCAATATTCAGCTCGCGTGTCCAATTTTATTTTCCGTTTGTGCCATCATCGTTTGGAGTCGCCTCTGGCTTGCCCAAGTGGCGGCACAATCAGTAAATAGAATTGGGTATTGTAGTATATTTTTCTCAGGGTCTCTTTCAATATTCAGCTCGCGTGTCCAATTTTATTTTCCGTTTGTGCCATCATCGTTTGGAGTCGCCTCTGGCTTGCCCAAGTGGTGGCACAATCAGTAAATAGAATTGGGTATTGTAGTATATTTTTCTCAGGGTCTCTTTCAATATTCAGCTCGCGTGTCCAATTTTATTTTCCGTTTGTGCCATCATCGTTTGGAGTCGCCTCTGGCTTGCCCAAGTGGTGGCACAATCAGTAAATAGAATTGGGTATTGTAGTATATTTTTCTCAGGGTCTCTTTCAATATTCAGCTCGCGTGTCCAATTTTATTTTCTGTTTGTGCCATCATCGTTTGGAGTCGCCTCTGGCTTGCCCAAGTGGTGGCACAATCAGTAAATAGAATTGGGTATTGTAGTATATTTTTCTCAGGGTCTCTTTCAATATTCAGCTCGCGTGTCCAATTTTATTTTCTGTTTGTGCCAATTTTATTTTCCGTTTGTGCCATCATCGTTTGGAGTCGCCTCTGGCTTGCCCAAGTGGCGGCACAATCAGTAAATAGAATTGGGTATTGTAGTATATTTTTCTCAGGGTCTCTTTCAATATTCAGCTCGCGTGTCCAATTTTATTTTCTGTTTGTGCCATCATCGTTTGGAGTCGCCTCTGGCTTGCCCAAGTGGTGGCACAATCAGTAAATAGAATTGGGTATTGTAGTATATTTTTCTCAGGGTCTCTTTCAAAATTCAGCTGACGTGTCCAATTTTATTTTCTGTTTGTGCCATCATCGTTTGGAGTCGCCTCTGGCTTGCCCAAGTGGCGGCACAATCAGTAAATAGAATTGGGTATTGTAGTATATTTTTCTCAGGGTCTCTTTCAATATTCAGCTCGCGTGTCCAATTTTATTTTCCGTTTGTGCCATCATCGTTTGGAGTCGCCTCTGGCTTGCCCAAGTGGTGGCACAATCAGTAAATAGAATTATGTACGTTTAGTAGACAGGGTATAATTTAATTTCAGAACGCACATTTTTGTATGCATGGGCAATCTACATCAGAAACTAAGAATGAGGAAAGTCTTTAAACCCCTTTAATCTTGGCATTATTGGTCTTTTGTGCTTTTATTTTCAAATGAAGTCAGTGATTTTGTGTGTGCGTGTGTGTGCTTTGGCTGAATTTGCTCTTCTGTATTCTGCTTTGCTTTTCCCTTGCTGTTGAGTGCGCCCTTTGCTCCCATGACCTGCTGATCTTTTCTCTCCAGCCTAGGTACTCCTGCAACGTACGTTTTGTCCAAGCCCATATCTTCTGAGTTCTCCAACATGTCAACAGCTTGTAATGATGGGTCAATGACTTGCACTGTATAACTGGATGTTGCAACATCCATGGCTATTGTTTTGAGTCCATTGTAAAGTTGAAATTTGTTGTGGATCTTGGAGATTGGGTTTCGACAAAAGGTCCATTGCTCCTCCCGAGGGTATTCTTTACTTATCATAAATAAGGTGAGAATGTTCCTTGTGGGCCTTGCTCAATATTTGAGTAGTGGCCGAGGTTGTGCTACCCGGTTTTTTCCCTCCTTCTTTCGACGTAGTGCATCGGCTGGACATAATTTTGAAGAATAAAGCAAGCTTAACCTACACCTGTTCCTAACTTCAACTGTACGGGCTGTGTCTGACATTAAACCATTTAAAGAGCTGTCTCCTTAATCCAACCATCCAACTGATAAATGCATATTTGAATATTTTGAAAATGAACGCCACACGACCACTTTCACATCCCTACACTTTCTGTATGTATGTATGTATGTTCCTAACTTCTACTGGACGGGCTGAGTCTGGCATTAAACCATTTTAAGAACTGTGTCCTCCTTAATCCGACCTATAAATGCATATTTGAATATTTTGAAAATGAACGCCACACAACCATTTTCGCATCCCTATGTATGCAGCCTTCTGGGCTAAGGCGGAGTGGTTCCCAGCAATTTGAGTCTGGAACTTTATTCCGTTTCATTGCGGTTCAAAAGGCTTAGGTCTTGCCTTGCTGATCTCCCTCCATTGGGCGACTAGCCCTGATGTGATGGTTTAGAGGACAATAAACTAACCACACCGAATTTTGAATGAAAGGTTACTGTGTAAATTTAATTCGCATTCTGTGTTGCATGATTGTGACACTGGTAAAAAGCTCCATCCGGTGGGGCCTGTTGCTTGCGAAGGGGTGATCGGGCGGCGGACATCTCTGCGTCTTAGCTGCTTCCTGCACATACACATCAAATACTTGGACAGTGAATTAAATAAACAATATGAGGGGTTAGGGGGTGCTCCCGCAACGACTCCACTCCATTTCACTTTTAACGGAAGTTTTCTAGACGCAAGTCGAAGACGCATTATTACAAAGCACTACGACTTTCCGCTACTTGGATGTCCAGAAGTACTCACGTTTCGTTTATCCGACGAAATCGGCGTAGTTGACCATCCTGAACAGTTACGTCGAACGTCGCGCAGTCACAAGTGAGATGACATATTCGCATTCCCGTAGCCTCGCACTGGGTAGGTGACGTAACAGGTTGGTATGAGAAACATACGATGCGCCAGCGCCGATTAGCGATGACGTCAGATAACGCGGTTGGTGTGTGTGGGGGGAGGAGGGGGAGAAGGTTCCGCCTCTCCTAGGGCTACCCCTACCTTAGCTGTAGCGGCTCCGACACCGCTCCCTGCCCCGTGTGTGGCCTTGGAGGGGGAGGCACGCTCCGCCCAGAGCTTCGCCTCTCCTAGGGCTGGCAATGCCTCGGCGGCTCTGGCCTTCCACTTAGCCGTGGCGGCACCGTGTCTTAGGCGTAGCGGCTCCGGCCCGTTGGCTGTAGCGGTTGCGACAACCCCAGTGGTTAGCGATAACGGCGCGTAGTTTGGCGCAACCCCTAAACGACTGACGGCCGCCGTCGCTTCTTCAAAAGGCTTCAGCGACGACCTTAGCGGCATTGGCATTTAGCGAATCTGAGCTTTAGGCGAAACGACAGGCGGGTAGCGGAACCGGCTGCGACGTTAGTCGTTGCGAGTGACACGTTTTGCGGCTCCGGCTTTAGCTGTTACGCTTTTTCGGTGCAACGGATGTCACCGAAATCGATCAAAGATCGAAATGTCGTCGATTCGTCGACTTAAATCGACTAATCGGCACCGATTCCGATTTTGAAAGTTGGAAATTTTAATGCCGAAAATTGTCGTCGATTATGCGAACGCTCGTTCGAAATTTCGATTTCTCACCGTGAAGCCCAGCCTCCGGCCGATGGCCCTGGTGTACTCCGTGGTCCAGATGGCGGACACCCCGTGGGCGCCCCTCCCCCTCGCCACCTCCACCGTCCGGGCGGTGAGTTGGCGGCCGACGCCGCGGCCCCCGGCCTCGGGGAGCACGCCCAGGAACATGAGCTCCACGATGGGCTCCCCGCCGGCCTCGGCGAACAGGTCCGCCATGCCGTCGATGTGGCACATGAACGCCACGAGCGAGTGGCTGGCCAGGGCCGTCGCCTCCTCCTGGGCGAAGCGCTCGAAGTCGGAGGCCTGCCCGGGGACGGGTTTCACCTGCAGCGGGGGTAGCGTCAGCCGGGCGCTCGAGCGCGGGGTATGCACCAGGGTGGCCGGGAGAGTCGGCTAGGTTTGTGGTGGCGGGCGCGGCAAAAAATTTAATTTCTATTCAAGTTTTTGAAGCGTCTGCCCTCACAAATACACCCCACTCTCCGACCACCCTGAGCGGGGTACACCGTGTCCGCCGCCGCCGCTGCTGGCGCGGCCCAGAACTCCTCCACCGCCGCACCTGGACCTTGTTGACGGCGACGCCCACCATCAGGTCGCCGTCGTACGCCGCCACGGACGCGCCCTCGGCGAGGGTGGCTCGCACCAGGGCGAGGAGCTGGCGCTGCGCCTCCGCGTCCGCGTCCACCCCGCACGCCACGCAGTACGCCTCCCGGGGGAAGAAGCCGCGCAGGATCACCTTGACGGCGGCCTCGTGGACCTCGGCGTCGTCGGCGGCCACGGGCAGCACGCGCACTGCAACACACACGCGATGGTACAGACGCCTGCCGCCGCTGCACGGCGGCGCGGCCGGACAACTGTGTCCGATGATTGGCCGGGCCGCCGTGACAGTGACATCCAGATTAGCCTCCATGATGTTCACCCATCCCGCCCCCCCGCCTCGCCCAGCTTCGCGACGGAGCCCCCTTGCGTTATTTCCCTCGAATGCAAACGTACCGGATTTGAGGTCAGAGGTCATGGTGGCGAGTATCGGGAGGGTTCGGGGCCGGCGTGCGAGCGAGAGAGTGCGGAGGTCGGTGGCTCGGGTTCGGCGGCGGAGTCCCGGGTGACGCGGCTCCGGTGACGACGGCGACGGCGCTGCGGTGCGGGCGGGAGCGTGCTGCCACTGTCGCTGCACTGCGGCTCACAAGAGGAGGGACTTTCAAATCTGCGACCCGCCGCCGCCGCTGGCCGGGACAGTGCGGGGCTGCGGCTGCTGTAGCAGGGGAGCGACTCCCAGCGCTGCCACCTCGGACCTCTATCCCTCTCTCTCTCTCTCTCTCTCTCTCTCTCTCTCGCCCTCTTACGGAGCACCCAACGAGTGCGACAGAGACAGCGCTGGATCAGAGCCGACTCGCCGGTGGTGCGGCGGCGGTCGGCCGGCGCTGTCCAGGGCTGTCCCTTCCTGTCCCTTCCTGTCCCGCCCCTGGGAGCCTTCTGCCGCACTTGGCGTCCGCGGCGAGAGAGTCCGAGTGTCCGAGTCCGCCCCGCCGTCCGTCGTCGGCCCGGGCGTTATCGGTCCTCGAACGCGCTGAGCTGCTGACCCCTCACCCTCACCCGGCCCCGCGGGGGGCGTACACTCATTGTCTTCAACGCAGAAATATAGCGCGGTGCACATGCGGAAATACGAGGGGGAGAGAAAGAAATAGTAAATAAAGGAAGGCGATTAAAAGAATTTTTCGCGTGTTTTATTATTTTTCATTTCTACAACATGGGCAGGGGATGTGTGGGAGACATGTTTGTTTGAAGTGCGAGACAACGGGAGCGATGAGTCCTCAGAGAGAGAGAGAGAGAGAGAGAGAGAGAGAGAGAGAGAGAGAGAGAGAGGGACGGCGCACACCCCGCCGGCCCCGCCCGCCACCCAGCACTCGCCGCTGCCGGATGGGTGGCCTACCTCCCGGGGGCGCTCCGCGGGGCCGGGGCCGGATGGGTCGCCGCCGTCGGGGAAGTCCTCGATCCTGGTATACCACCACGATATCGGCGCCGGTTTTATTTTTCTTTCGGCCGAATAAACACACGAATGGCATTCTTTGTCGTAGTCGTCTTTAGGAGAAAATCGGTCTTTCGAAATGCCATTGCGCACGTATACGTGGCATAGGATGGTTTAGGTTGTTATTCGTGGGGGCGACAAGTCTCGGTGTGTGTGTGTGTGATGCTGGGCCTCACATGTGACTCATACGCGCGCGCACACACACGGTGCAGAGTGGACCGGAGCGGAGCGTGGACTTTTGGACACGCGGGAGGGAGAGTATACGTGGAGAGAATAAAGAAAGGCGCCTCGCTGGCCAGACGGACAGAGGGAGAGAGAGAGAGAGAGAGAGAGAGAGAGAGAGAGAGAGAGAGAGAGAGAGTGGGGAGGGCGGGGAGGGGAGAGAGAGAAGGCCACACATGCACGCTCCGCGGGTGTTGGGCCCCGCCGGCTCTCCCTTGCCCCACCAGTGTCACAGACAGTTCGGTGCCGGCCGCACCGCGCCTCTACGCTCCGGCAGTAACGCCTCCACGCTCCGCGGTCAGTGATGCGCGTCGCTGCTGGTGCTGGGCCGCGGCTCGGCGTGGCGTAGCGTGGCGTGGCACCGCGTAGCGGAGCGCAGCCAAGTGGAGCCCAAGAAGACCGGCAGACCGGACCGGATGGAGGTGATGGACGCCCCGGAGAGGGGGGCCCCCGGACCCCGCCGCCGGAACCCCTGGAGGAACGTCCGGAGCGTGTGGCAGCTCTGGAACGCCCCCGCGCCGCCCCTGTTCCAGGACGCGCTATCTCCTCCGGCGGGACACATTCCAGCGGCGGCCGCGCCCCCGCCGGTAGCCCCCGCCGGCGGCCGGCGCCAGACGCCGTCCGGACCCCCGCCCGCCAGGACGCCGACGACGACCATGACCCTGATCCTCCTGGCCCTGGCCACGCTGCTGCCCGGCGGCCACGCCGGCTACCTGCTGGGGGTGGGCATCGCGGACGTGACGGGGCCCGCCGCCGAGGTGCACTTTGTGAGTACGCGGCCCCGCGGCCCCCGCTTAATGAACCCTGTGTCTTACAAGTTAGCCCTTTTTCCCACTTTGCTTAGCATGCTTAATTTTTATTTTCTTTAAATGACCATTTTTTTTGGGCCCGTGTGGTGCAGATGGGGTACGCGAACCCGAGCCAGAAGGGTGAGGGCATCCACCTCCGGCAGTTCTCGAGGGCCTTCGTCTTCCAGGACGGCGGCGGCGAGCGGTTCGTGTTCGTGAGTGTGGACTGCGGCATGATCGGGTCCGGCCTCCGAAAGGAGGTGAGTATAGTGCGGGGTAACGAGTGCGGGTAATAAAATCACAGCAGGCAAATGAAAATTTTTTAAAACAAACTCCGAATTATATCTATTTATTATGTTTCGGACAGGAGATTGCCCCGCAACCCTTCTTTTGTTTTTAAATCCTGCATGTGCATGACGGGTTCGTTCTAGAAGCCGTGCGGTCAATTTCGACCCTCCCGTAATGAACGCCGTGTATGGCGGGAAAATGGGGGAAATAAAAAAAAAACAATTGAAGAAAAAAACACACGAGCCGGTTTCGGCGCGCGGGGCCGGAGCCAGTGAATATTGTGAGGGCCGAGTGAGCTGTGCGCTGTACAGTACGTCCGACAGGAACTGACTGACCACTGGCAGGCGCTGCACCGACACCACACGACAAACCTGCACAGCAAGGGATATCCCCGTCGCCCACATATTACGTAATGACTCTCTGCCTGTCTGCCCCTCGCTCTATCGCACTCACACACGTACCCTAACAGCGCGTGAGACAAGGACAGAGTTGCGTTTGACGCGTACGTACACCACGACCCCTTGACACCGCGGCGACGGGTGGCGGGCGGAGCAGGGGGGACTTGGTACCAAAAACGCAGTCGCACTCCCGCCATCCAACGTGTTTACCGCGGCTTGCCGCCGCCGCTGCTGCTGCTACCACTGCTGCATATTTACGGGGCGTATTTTTACGTCCGTATCGCCGTGCGCACCCCGCGGCCACGCCGCCGCCGCCGCCGGGGTGCACTGCACCGGCACTAATCCCCTGCCCGTCGTGTTCGACGCGCAGGTGCTCAAGCGGCTGCGCGCCCTGGGGCCGTACGACGACCACAACGTCATGATCTCGGGGACCCACACGCACTCGGCGCCCGGCGGCTTCCTCATGCACCTCCTCTTCGACATCACCACCTTGGGCTTCATCCGGGAGTCGTTCGAGGGGCTCGTCGAGGGCATCACCTTGGTAAGACAAAGAGAGTGCGACGATCCCCGGAGAGTGTGCGAGTGAGACAGAGGCAGACTCTGCCCCGCGCCGGCCATGGCTCTCTGCCCTGCTCTGCCCTGCTGGCGTGTGGGCGCCTGCTGTGCCGGCCTCTCGCGGTCTCGCTGTTGTGACCATCACGCGAACCGCCAAAAAGCCGTCCGGCGCCAAAGGCCGCCGCCGCGGGGGGGACTTGTCAAATAATGATGTGGACCGGCTCTACTCCTCTACTCTGCGGGGGGTCCTAATGAGAGGAGCGGCAGCGGCGTGCCCGAGACGGACACTTTTGTGACGGCTCCTCTACTTCTTGAGGTCGACTGCCTGGTTTACTGCGGCAGTTGTTGCACCTGTCGGGCGCTGTCAAGGACGGAGAGAGAGAGAGAGCGAGAGAGAAAGAGAAAGAGAGATAATGAAAACGCGAACTGAGCACAGCGGGGACAAAAGAATTGCGAGGTATATTCACCGGGCCACTGCCCGCACGCAAACGCCGTATTTGTATTTTTTTAAAAATACTTTTTTTTTTTTGGGGGGGGGGGGGGGTCCCTTCTGAGTGTTTCACTCTCGCTTGAATTTTTAAAAATTCATTTTTAATCACATTTTAATTATTTTTTTTCTTGAACGGTTGCGGTTCCGTCCGGCTCCAGAGCGAGACGGAGCGATGCGATTAGCCCGGATGAGAGGGAATGAGACAGAGAGAGAGAGAGAGACAGAGAGACAGAGAGAGAGAGAGAGAGTTTGGGGTCGGGGTCCGCTTGGAGCCACCAGGAGCCTTGTGGCGCCTGCCAGTGGGCGGGTAGGCAGCCCGCGCGGCTCGCGTGCGTGTCTGCGCCGGGTGTTGCCTACCCTCTCAGGGGGTCGGGGGTCGGGCGGTGCGCCGGCCTTGGCCGTGACTGTCGTGTTGTCCCTGCAGAGCGTGCGGCGGGCTCAGGAGGCCGCGGTGCCCGGGCGGCTGTTCACGGCCCGGGGGGCGCTGCGCGGCGCCAACATCAACCGCAGCCCCACCGCCTACAACAACAACCCCCAGGAGGAGCGAGACAGGTGAGTGTGCGCGCCCAGGATCACGTCGACAGTTCACGAAACACGTAACACCCTCCCCCCCTCCTCCTCCAGGTACCCGACGGACACGGATGAGGACATGGTGCAGCTGCGGCTGATGCGCGAGGACGGGCGGCCGCTGGGCGTCATCAACTGGTACGCCGTGCACCCCACCTCCATGAACAACACCAACCGCCTCGTGTCGTCCGACAACGTGGGCGCCGCCGCCATCTTCTTCGAGCGCCGCATGAACGGGCCCGAGTCCATCGTCGGCAAGGTGCTGTGCCGTGCGGCAACTTTCTCTTTTTTTTTTGCCCCCTCGATGATTTTTTTCCACCGTCACCGATTTGTCGGATTTTTACTTCTCCCGTTTTATGTGGATTTTTTTTTAAACTTGAGAAGACTTTTTCTGACTTTCCTCAGTGTTATCCTCGTTATATTTTCTATTTCTAATTTTTCATCATTACTTTATATTAAATCTTTTTTAAAGTAGAAGGCCATTGCCCCGCGCCGAGTCCGGCCGCGCTGACTCTCTCCTGCTCCGCGCCGTGCAGGGCCCGTTTGTCGCCGCGTTCGCGTCCACCAACCTGGGCGACGTGTCGCCGAACACCCGCGGCCCCCGCTGCCAGTACTCGGGCAGGGACTGCGAGATGGGCACCAGCAGCTGCCCGGGCAACGAGGCGTGCGTGGCCACGGGCCCCGGCCAGGACATGTTCGAGTCCACGAGGCTGGTGGCCGAGAAGCTCGTCAGCAAGGCGTGGGTGAGTGCGGGCCGCGGGCCGCGGCGTGGCGGCGGCGGCGGCGAGGCGGCGCCCCGGTGACTGACAACGGGGATGTGCTCGCGCAGGAGCTGTGGACCGGCCCCAAGGCCCGCGAGATCAAGGGACCGCTGTTTTCCGTGCACCAGTACACCGAGATGCCCGGGCAGGAGGCGGACGCTGTGGACACGAGGACGGGGAAGGTGAGTGCGTCGGCGGCGTCCTCGGCGACGGCCTCGGTGATGACGGCGAGGTGCTGCTGCCGCAGGTGAGCCGGGTGCGGGCCTGTCTGCCCGCCATGGGCTACAGCTTCGCCGCGGGGACGACGGACGGACCGGGCGCCTTCAAGTTCACGCAGGGCACCCGCTCCAGCAACCAGCTGTGGAACACGCTCCGGAACTTCATCATGGAGCCCACGGCGGGCCAGGTCAGCTGCCACGGCGTCAAGCCCATCCTGCTGACCACGGGGGAGGTGAGAGTCCGCGGCCGCGGGGGGCATGGGGGAGGGGACGCCGGGGTCCGACACTGACGCGACACCTCGCCGTCACAGATGAACTTCCCGTTCGAGTGGCAGCCCACCATCGTGTCGCACCAGCTCGCCGTCATCGGCGACCTGGCGCTGGCCTGCGTGCCGGGGGAGTTCACGACAATGGCGGGGCGCCGGCTGCGCCGCACGGTGCACGAGGCCCTGCAGGACGGCCCCGCGCGGCCGCAGCACCCCGACGACGTCGTCGTGGTGGGGCTGTGCAACACGTACTCGGACTACATCACCACCCCGGAGGAGTACGAGGTGAGTGCAGGCGCAGGGGGTGTGAGGGTAGGGGGGGTGTTCGGCGCGCTCTGACCCCCGCCTGGTGCCCACCCCCCAGGTGCAGCGGTACGAGGGCGCCTCCACCATCTACGGGCCGCACACGCTCACCATCCACCTCAAGATGTACCGGGACCTGGCGCACAGCATCGTAAAGGTGAGCGTCCGACGTCGGCGTCCCCCGCCTCCTCCCCGCGGCCTCTGACTGCACCGTCATGTCCAGCGCGCGCACCCGGACCCGGGCCCCACACCGCCCGAGATGATGAACGACCTCATCACGCTGCTGCCCCCGGTCCTCTTCGACTCGCCCGTCTGGGAGAAGAGCTTCGGCGACGTCCTGGACGAGCCCGAGAAGGAGTACGGCCCCGGGGACATCGTGCACGTGTCCTTTGTAAGTACGCGGCGGCGGCGGCGCGGCCCGCTCCTGCCCCACGTCACGACCCTGTCCACGGCCTTGCGCAGGTGTCCGGCCACCCCCGGAACAACGCCCGCCGTGAGGACACGTTCCTGACCGTGGAGCGCCGCGAGCCCGGCTCCGGCGGCTGGAGGGTCATCGCCACGGACGCCAACTGGGAGACCAAGTAACACCCCTGTCAACCGCCGAGGGGTCCCTCTCAAATTTTCGTATAAATTGACGCCGACATGTCATGTTCGTGTAACCCGCAGGATGATCTGGGAGCGGGTGTCTGCCATCCTGGGCTCCTCGCGCACCATCGTGCAGTGGACCGTGCCCATGGACGCGCCCGAAGGCGACTACAGGATATCCCACTTCGGCCACTACAAGAAGCTCTTCTCAGACATCATGCCCTACAACGGCACCTCCCGGGTGTTCAGGGTAGGTGATTTTTTTTTTTTTTTGTTTTGTCAACTTTTGTTACGCCCACTCTGAAGGCTTTGAAGTGTGCCGTTTTAACAAATGGGGTCTCTACTCTGCAGGTCACAGGAAATATCGACACGGGAGCAGCCGATGACTTATTCGGGAGATAAAAAGGATTTCCAGAATAATTTTTTCCAAATAAAGAAAAGATTCAGTTACACAATTGTTTATTTCAATAACTTAATGACAAAAACATTGTACATTGAGAGGAATATACTAACTTACACCTAAACACAAAACTAAAATTACAATCTTCAATACAGAAACAATCAACAGTTAAAATCTTTCTCTTATGTCAAAGTTTGAAAATAAATTCATTCTTCATCTGAGTAAGAGATCATGATGGGCTCCATGCTCAGTGGAGATACAGGGGGGATGAATCCTTCAATATCATCCCACGCACCAACTGAAAAATTGTTCAAATAAAAACTTTAATTGAGAAACATTGAAAGTGAGGCAAGCAAAAATGTGAAAAGCTTCACTACTTACTAGATGGTAGGTCGATAACAACATCCTCGAGGGCGTGTTCAGAATTAACTGGCAGACCGAGGGAGAAAACCCCTCTAGCCATGTAGCCGATGTCTTCGCTTGTCCACTGCTCCGACAGAGGGCGCATTGAGAAAATGAAGTCTAAACAGGAAAATTGTTTACGTTTAAAAATAGGACATAAAGAAGGTGGACTAGTCAATAAAGGTCAGTTGACACACCTTCATCTAGTTTGGTACATGATCCGCAGCTGTCCCAGCTGGCAGTCTCGTCATCACACGCAACCTTGAAGGTTCCCTCCGACACAGGCAGACACTTGGCAGGTGTCCCTTTGACTGGGAACTGCTGTTTCAATGAGTCCTTGCACATGTTGCCCGAGCTCACCGAGCCGGACGGCACCTGGACGCCGAACTTTCTCAGAGGTTCGTTGCCGGTCGTTCGCTTCGCCTGAAGTATGTTCTTGACATCGCAGAGGGCTTGCTTCTTGGAGCGCGCAACTTTTCCTGAACATGAAACAGAGAGACACAAAGATGCGGTGAGGGCGTGCCGGCGAAATGTCACCGAACGAACGGAGGGTTGGGGTTTCCAGTAAGCGCAACGCACCTTTTAGATCGTTTCCCGACGCCAACTGGCTGTCGGGAAAGATAGAGAACAGACTGTCAGTCATGCTGCTAGGGCGTGCTTGTAGCGGTGCTTTGATCGACTCCACAGGGGCTCAACAGAACCCCACTTGAAATAATTAAAATGACCAGAAACTCAAAACGGTGGCGCTGTTGTCCGTTGTTATTGGCTTAGGGGAGACTTTGCCGTTTGTCGTTGCTACGGTGGCGCGCTCTGGTTTCAGGGGTGGCCGGAAACGGTACCAGCAAACCCAAAGTAATTTAATTTTTTTTTTAAACGAGAACAAAAATACGATGTACAGTCTGATAAACTTCGAACCTTCACTTTATTTTCCTGAATCCTCCCTCCCCCGCAAAACCAAATGCCTCTGTTTTTTTTAACATCATCCCCCATATCTCCCTCGAGGGAAATTCCAGCGGCATCAAAGTAAAGGCGGTGACAAGATTGCCGCCCGGATTGGAAACACGTCGGCCTGGAGGCTTGGTGGCACCCCCGCCTGGTTTTGGTTCGGGAACAGAAAAAGGGGAGGACTTAGCCGCTGGAAAAAAAAAAAACAAAATGACGGCGCCGTCGGTGCCATCCGGGCGGCGCTTCGGTCCGGGCGAGCCCCTGCAGGCACTGCTGGTCAGGAAGGTCTGCCCGCCCGGGGGCCTCTGCCCCTCCCACATCCCAGGCATGTCCCCTGCCCCGCGCGTTCAAGTCCTGGAGGAGAGGAGAGGGGCGTGCTGACGCGGGCGCCCGTTGCCGACAGGGACGCCCTACTCGACACGGGCGGACGACGGCGGCCGTGCGCGCCGCGCTCAGGTGCACGAGGCCTGGCAGGCGCTGGTGCCGGCGCTGCCGGAGCGCCTCGTCGTGGAGGTGCTCGAGGCCGTCGCCAAAGACGCGCTCGCCTTCCGGGCCACGGTGCGTATCAGACGCGACAGCGACAATATTCCATTTTTCTTCAACTGTTTTTTTTTTGGTCGTCGACCCTCGTGTGTCCGGCAGGAGGCGGACGGCTGCATGTCGGCGCGCCTGGAGGCCGCGGAGGCCCTGGCCAGGACGCGGGCGGAGGCGGTGCGGGCGCGCCTGGAGTCCCGGCTGGAGGGCTTGTGGGCGGCCAGGAGCGGCACGGCGGCGCGCGGCGTCGACGCCCTGCACGGCCGCACGGCCCGGAGTAGGTCCCCGCCGCAGCGCCGCGCACAATGGTCCAGGAACGCCAAAACTCTGGAAAAAAAAATCAAATATTCTAAGGTGGGATTTCAGGTGGTTTGTGAGGCTGGACTGACGATAAATTGTCCAGAGGGTAATGGCGGGTAAAAGACGTAAAAAAAAAAACTAGGCCAGGAATGCGAGAGAGCACCATTCGCTATGACCCCGGACCGTTTGAAGCTTCGCGATTGTTTTCCCAAGTTTTAGCGTTTCTGAGCCGCTGTGCTGCTCGGCACCACGGCCACGTCCGCGGCCTCGCTCTACATGACGGCGGCGGCGTTCGGCACAGGCCTGCGCAAGCTGTCCGCCCCGGCGGCGCCACCCGGGCCCGCGACCGGAGTCCGCCGCAGCCGCGGGAGCCGGCCCAGCTGCGCCAGAGGTTGGACGCCGCGAGGAGGGTCATGTCCTGGTCTGGGCGCGACGCGGGGGTTCTGCCGCAGGGCTGCCGCCGTGCGGGCCGCGGCCGCAGAAGCCGGGCGTCGGCGTGGAGCCCGTGGCCGCCCGCCTCTGCGACTACTACACCAAGTGGAGCGAGGACGCGCTGCGGGCGCTGCACCGCCTCTTCAAGGCCGCGCGCCTCCGGGCGTCCGAGTCGGCGCGGGCCTTCGTGCCGCGGACGCGGGCGCGCGGCCGCCGCCAGCACGACGCCGCGGCCCTGAAGGCGCTGGGGGCGCTGGGGGCGCTGGGGGCGCTGGGGGCGGACGACGGAGTGCTCCGCGGCTCGCTGCGCGTCGAGGCCTCGCGGCGCCACGACCGGCGCGCCGCCGTGCTGCTGCAGTCGGTGCTGCGGGGCCGCGCCGCGCAGGCGCACCTGTGGCGGCAGCTGGCGCAGAGCCGGGACGTGCTGCAGGAGGTCATGGCCGGGTTCGCGCCGGACGTCGGCCAGGTCGACGACGACGACGTCCCGGGCCGCGGCCCCGCCCCGCGGCCACCGACGCCGAGGCTGTACGACGACCTCCGCGGCAAGGTAGGTCCTCCCCCGCAACGCCACGACCCCCGCCGACCCCTCCCGGCATGCCCCGCGCCCGCACCTGTTGCCCCAGTCCGTGCCCGGACTGTTCGCGGCCCTGGATGGCGTCACCGTCGCCGACGTCGTCGAGGCCATCGCCGAGAGGCTCATGCAGCTCCGCCTCGAGCCGGACCTGCCGTGCGACGTCATGCCCAGGAGCAGCGAGGTGCTGCAGGACCCTGTCGACCCGACGCCCCAACCCCAGCGCTCCTCCCACTGACGACTGGAATAAATGTATCGCGTTTCGGAGACTTCCCTCGCAGTGTTAAAACAGACCCAGAGGGCCGTGGGCTTTCCCAGCTTTCCGTGTAGTGCTGGCGGTCTCACACGGCCGAGGGCTTTTCCCGTCAGAGCCCGACCTCTTAGCGCTGCTGTGAATGTGGATGGGGATGCAGTGAAAGAAGGGCGCAGACGTTTGGCATCGTTTATTTCTGACATACAAAAGAAAAAAAAAGCACTAATATTTGGATAAAAATAAGGGATACACGTTATTGAAAGATAGTTGGGAAACTACACCTGATGTGTGACGTACACATTAGAAAAATCATTAGCTAAACAGAAAATAGGACAGTTTACAACCAGTACGGTACATTTAATTCATACAAAGTAAAAACATGTCATCAACAACTTCCAAAAAAAAAAAAAAAAAAATCCCTGTCGTTCCGATATCACAGTTATCTTCTCTCTTTATCTGACTAATAACATAACGTAACATACTAATATACCATAACATGATTTTCATTATCTCAATCAAGGTTTCTCATTCTTCCTTCACTCAAAACCCTTCCCGAAACCGTACCATCGATCCGGAGCAGTCAAGAAATAGCTATGCATGGCTGCTATGAACCGGCTTTGGTACTCAACTGGTTGCACAATAGTTGGAGCTTTACCCTGTCCTCCAATCTTCTTGAAAACATTTTCCAAACGTTTATCCCATGTAAATGAGCGGATATAATCTGAAATAAATGTGTAAAAAATGTTACACCCAATGCAGTTGACATGTGCTGATAGTATGTCAGGTATGGCAGATACTCTTACCTATAATTCCAACAACCAATTCCTTTCTAGACTGATCTAAGCCCACAAGAAGGGAATAATCCATAACCGACTGAGATGTTAGGAACTCTGTATCCCTTTTGATAGCCTTTGTCAGCACTGACTTGGCATGTGGTAACACATACAGGGGGCTGTCTCGAGTGACTAAAACAAAGAAAGACATGACACTTTAAAGCTCCTGCCTTACACCCATATCCCAATATAAAATATATCCACCAGTTCAAAACTTACGTTTCAATAGATTTTCATCTAGTAAAACAACCTCTCCCCTTGGTTCGGAGCCAACATTTACATTTCGATTTCTTATTGATCCTTTCAGGTCAAACTTGTGGCTAACTTCTCGACCATAAAACAAATTCTCCATGATCAGTAGATTAGAGCGTGACTGAACACCCGTCAGGTCGTTTTTAAAAACAATACGATAGACTCCTAAGATTTTACCCAACAGTGTAGGCTTATGATTTTTATGATTGTCTGTCATATACATAAAGAAATTGGGAGCTCGATCAAGAAAATGACTTAGCTCAGTCCTTGACATTTCCTTTAAAACCAAACGATCATCTGAAACAAGGTATTCAATCTCTTAATTATCTCCCAATCACTATGACTAGAAATTAATTGCACAAATGCCTTGTTAAAAAGAGATACTACCTCGTGATTTACAAAATGTTGATCCTGACTTTCCCCCTCGAGCTGCCCATTGAACACAATGTGCCAATGATCTTATGTATGCCTCTTCTCCTCTTGGCCATATGAGGCGTCTCAGCTTTTGAAACTCTTCAGCATAATATATTCGACAGAAAAAATTTGTACAGCTGTCATTGAATTGCACCTGGCAGATATAGACTCAGAGTGAGAACAAAATAAACACAACTGTCATTTTCACAATTAATCACTTTATTTACCTCTATGTAAGTGGGATTTTGCTGAGCTTGAGCTGCTGTTGGACTACCAATGCTAGTAGAGGTAGGAATGTCTGGAGTGGCACTATTTGTTCCACTATTGTTCACCCCAGTAGTGTAAACTACACTCTCAATGTTCCCTGAATCCTTGGTTGTCCTGCAATAATAGCACATTAACATGTAAATTACAGTAAGACAAACACATATGTGTATCAAAACATTAAATGCTCCATAATTCACT
This sequence comes from Megalurothrips usitatus, assembly GCA_026979955.1. Classification (NCBI taxonomy): domain Eukaryota; kingdom Metazoa; phylum Arthropoda; class Insecta; order Thysanoptera; family Thripidae; genus Megalurothrips; species Megalurothrips usitatus. The sequence goes on along the minus strand of CM049604.1, from coordinate 3,291,593 downwards.
ACATTAATGGACAAGGAATTTCCACCAAATACTAGGTTGCAAATTCGAACCAAATTACTGATAGTTTAAGGTAGCTTACGCATTAGGTGATCCCCGCAAAAAGGACAAAACACCCCCACGCCGCTGATCGGTGGATTGCAATAAGTCCCCATTCAAGCTATCTCGGTCCTTTTCCTTATCACGTTCTCTCTCACTCTGTCCATGCATTTTCTTAGGGACTATTGGTGCTCTGAATACAAAAAAAGAAGTTACAAAACTAGTGATACATGAAAACCAAATGCTAAGATTAAAAACAAACAAGCCTCATGAATAGTGAATGGCTTATATTAAAATTTTCATGAAACTTTTTTTTGGTGTGTTCATATAATAATAACCTTCCTTTCCCATTAAAGACAAACACACACACACACAGTTCTTTTTTTTTTTTTTTTTACAGGATTCTTACCCAGATGAACTGATAGCCTCATTTGGTGGATTCTGTACCAACTCATCCAGGCTGCGTTGGTATTCATAGGAAGCAAGGGCATGAGCAATAATGGTGCTGGGTTGACTTTCTCTAACAGCAATAGGAATAGATGCACTTGAGCGAGGCATGATATGAATCTCTTGCAATTTCGACGGAACCTGTGCCGTAAAAATTCAGTTGGTCAGGTCTTCACCAAGTTTGTGAGATTATTCATGTGAGTTTATATTTGCAATCTCACCAGTATTGAGGACAAAATGGGACCTGAAGGCAGAAACTGTGATAAAATAGTTTTCACAGTTTTGGACTGCATTGTCTGTAATGCAGGTGGCTCAGCCTGCTCTGGGAGAGGGGAGTCCACTTCAGAATCTACAGAAGAGATTTGCCTAACAGCAATAGGAATCTGTTCTGCAGCACCTTCGATTTGCGATGTATCACTCAAAGTAACATTTTCTTCTGCAATGAAGATTTGAAAGTGATGAGATTCAGTAACATTCAGTTACAGTTTTAATGTTAATACTGAGGAAAAACATGATATGCCTACTCTCCCCGCTGTTCACATTTTCTGGAGTGAGTGAAGTTAGCTGATCTATAAATTCAACTGTATTTTGATCAGCACTCCTTAAATTGTCAACATCTTGTGGCTGTAAGAGAGCCTACAATAACAGATAAGAAATAAATTATAAGACCTAGCAGCACCCAACCCCTAGCCTCACCACAACTTGAGGAACAGTTTGTGCTTACCTCATCAGCTAGATCATGAAACACATTCCCAGATACCTTGGCCATCCTTGTGCGATCATCAAACGCCTTTAAACGAGTATTCCAATTTGTGACAGCTTCAATTATGAGTCGTAAAAGGTCAACGACAGTGTCTTCTAAGTGCCACAGTACTTTCCAGTGTCCACCATCTACAACACATTCAACTATCAGCATCATCATACTACAGAATATACTTTTGAAGCAAATGAGTAGCACAGTACTTCTCTCACCTGTTAGAGGAGAATTCTGCACCAGAGCGTCATCTACTTTAGCTTTAAATTGAGCCTGATCTTTCTGCAGCTGAGCTTTGAGGCCTATATTCCACGAAACAAAGCAACGTATGAAGTTAATAAATTTATGTACCATATTTCAGAAAACTTCTAAAATGATAATTTGAACTCAGTTATATAGTCACCTAGGTCTTCAGAGTTTATTTCAAAAATGCGCTCTAATACTTGACTAAAAATTTGCTGGCCAGCCACAGCAATTTCATTAATTTCATCAGAGACTAATGTTAAATGTTGTGTTTCCCAATCAAGTTTGACAGTCTCTGGTGGGAGAGAAACTTCCCACACAAATATTGGTGAAAACCTGAACAAAATAATAAATTAGAAAACAATTTACACTGATGTGTGATATGGGAGAGTTATAAACACTCACTTAAATGTAGCAACTATATTACGGTATCCAAAGTATTGGTAGAAGTCATGGTGGAGGGAATGAGAACATGGCAAGGAAGCTACATCGGATTTATCCACATGTTCTTCTCTGAGGTAGTACATGTTCCCATGGAATCTTAGCTCTAGGTACTTTCCAAATGACAAAGCCCATGTATCAGGAGACATGGCAGTGACCGGAGATACCTTAAGGAAATTAATATGAAAAACATATGTTATTATTTTCTCCAAAAACCTTTTGCAGCTGAAAAATTGTTCTTCAAGGCTCATACCCCACTACACCGGCTACAACAGCTCCACATCAGTATATGGTCATTGCTGGGTAGAGAAGTAACTCCTTCCACCTGCTGAAGTGTAACCTGGACACAACCCGGATAGTGCACAAAGCGTCGGACATGCTGCAGCATTGATGTGGAGCAGTTTTGAGAAGGACAACGAAATGTTGACCGAAAACAATATCGTTCCAAGAAACTGCCCAGTGATATGTCATTGCGACCATAATAATCCATCTTCACAACCCTACAATTAACACATGGACAAGGTGTGACATTGGTTTGAAAATGTTGGAAAACAGAATTTAGAATTTAAATTAACTTACCAAGGACTGACACAAAATGCTGGAGCATTTTGAGAAAAAGTTGAGTAGCTACAGAACAAAACAGACAGATGCTGATGGTTTCCTGGGTCAAGAACATCAACACTGCCTTCATGGGGTGTAACACAAGGCTGTGAGAGTGGAGGATTTGTTTGAGTTGATTGAAAAGAATGATTTGGAGAGATTCTGCCCCCACAGGCTCTGAACTGAGCTAGAGCTTCTTGCAGTTCAGTGCTAGTAGCCAATGAAGTTATCTTCAAATCCATAAAAGAATGTTTTGGACCAAGCTGAAATGAAAGAGATTAAATAAATACATCAGAGCAAATTTCAGGAGTCAACAGAGAGAGTGGTGAACAGTATTTTACCTTTAAAGACCCTCCAGTGTCCAGTGAAAATGAAAGAGCATCAGAACCAATAGCTGTACCCCCTCGACTTCTTATGCTCCCATTTTCATGAAATTGTTTTGACCAATAAATTTCAGAGGGAAAATATTGACGAAGTAAGCAGGAACGTCCTTGGTCCGTCTCCAAAAAAGGAACTGTGAACTGAACAATCCAAGAATACAAGACTAAAAAAAGAAAATTTTTGAAATAAAATTGTGATTTTTGTAAGTGCTATAATTACAGTACCTTTAGGTATGGTGACACAGAAAGAATAGTGTCATCTAATGCTTTACGGAACTGGTTTAAATATGGAATTTTTGCAACAGCTAAACATTGAGCATTATTTGTTTGGACATTGCTGACTTCATCTCCTAGGTTAAGGTACTGATGCAAAGGATCACTAAAATCACAAATACTTTCTGCCGTAGCTCTTCTCATAGTATCTGGCTGATCATTGCTATTTCTTCTTCGAATTTTAGAGGCAGCATTAGTGTCGACACTAGACTTCAGGTTTGGTTTTGGATGGGAATTCCTAGAAAGTGTTTCCTCATTTACTGGAGTGGAACACTGCTGACCGTCTATTGCAATTCCAGCATTTGCCTGCTTTCCTTCTGGTGAGCTGGACACTGAATCAATACTACTCCGGCTACTCCTCTTTCTTAGAATCACAATGCTGGAACTGTTGGAATCATTTGATTGCCTAGTTGAATCAAGTTCATTTTGGGTACTTGACTCATCAAAAAAACTATCACAAGCAATGTTTGGGGGACGTGCAAATTCATCCATTAGATATGACAACTCAAGTCGCCAGTGATATCGACAGAATATTAAGTGACGTATCACTCTCTTGAGGCGTGACAGCTCTGATTGATTTCCTCCCCTCAGTAATACGGAACACCCATACTGCGGGAATGGACAGCCTTCCAGGAACATTAACGGTTTGCACCCTCCTGAGACAGCAAACCACCAAAAATTATTGTCACTTTCAGTTTTACACAATTATTATTTTTGAATTCAGAATTTACAAATCAAGGGCAAAGTGAAATTAATTATTTACCTTGTTCAGTTGTAAAGGTTCTCAAGTAAAATTTCTTGCACGTCCCTAACTGAGGACGCCCAATAAGAGCATTCACCGATGTGATGATCTGGGCTTGGGTGCATCTTGAAACCCTCTCCAGTACACTTATCTTAACATTTAGAGCAAGAGTAACCCCAAGTAGCCTCAGAGACTCTTGCGCCAAGCGAGACACATTCCTTGAAATCAATATCAGATCAGGCTGAAGGGCCTCAATGCGAGCTACAACATTTCTCAGGTAGTCTTGTTCCTACATGAGGAAATATCAGGTGAGTGCAAATTTCTGAGATGTATGGTAATGAATGGCAAGTTTATTGCTGCTGGTATTTCCTTCATAAAAAATCTTCTGCGAAACGTACCTGCATCATTACAGGCTCAAGGGAGAGAAACCGGCCTTCCACTCTTTGGTAAACAATTGCACAGTTCAAAAGGAGAATCCTCGGATTTTCCAATCGAGTTGCCATGGTTCGATGAGCAACATTTTTAGAGAATGTAATACCATTCACTATTTTGCATTCAGAGCGAGATCCTCCAGTCACTTTCTTAAATTGGATATAACTGCACACAAAACACAAGAAATATTAGAATAACATCTAACAAGCACTTAAAACTGCTCAGTGTAACAAACCTTACTGTCTTATATCCATCTCCTCCGAATCATTAGTACAATCTGGATGAACAAACGATGCAGTTAGCTGGTGCACTAGAGGCATGGCAATCTCCGCCCAAGACTGGGGCAGTCCTTCAGCATACAGAAGTTGGTTCAACAGTACTTGTTCATGTTGAGAATATTTCTCACTGAAACAAAAACATAATAATTTGATAATGCCAAAGCACAAAATTCAAGGCAAGTTTAAAAAACATAAAAATAGTCCACCTCAGAGCTGTGTATGCTTGTAAATCCCCGTTGTCAGATCGCAGTTGTGATACTTGATGCCATGGAACAGGGTCTTTTTCCTGATTTCTTTGAGAAGAATGCAAGAGTGCATAGCTGAGGAGGAGGTTACTTGGGGGGAAAACTGGTTCTGAAGGTTGCTGTATCCATTCTGAAAGAAAATAGATATGGATATAATGGCTATTTGCAGGGAGAAAACACTTTTTTTGAACATGCAACACATTATTATAATTGAAAAAGAATGAACAGAAAAAATTTTCATCTCACCAGCACTTGGGGAAGAAGGAGAATTTGATAAGGTAGTAGCTGAAGGTCGCAAGTGAACAGTACTTTGTTTCAAATCCAAATCAAGTTGATAAGTTGAAGAGGACGACGGAATGCTGCCCTCAACTTCAACTTCAAACAGATGGCCTTCTGATTCTGAATCTGAATAAATTATAAACTTTGGAAACTGTACTTTACAACAGAGAAGAGAAATATGAGACCAGTTTACCTGTATTTGTATGAGAGTCAAAAAGCCGGTGTGGAACTTCTTTCACCCAGGACGGTTCCTGCCCTTCCTGTCCTATTTGATCACCCTGTTCATAGCTACCGCTTTGGCTAAGGGATGATTCCTCCCTATTAACAACTCGATACAAAGCAAAGCTGTCACTGAATCTATCATCCGTGACACATTCTAGAAATTTGTTCTCAACTAAAGTCTCTCCAAGAAGCAAAGCCTCAGATCTGGAAATGAAGTTGGGATTCATTATCACCGTGACAAAAATTTAACAACAAAAGACAGCAGTGAGTTATTCATACCGATTGGCAGCTTTGCCATGTTCTATAAGCCAATCCGCAAGCTGGACTCCAGTAAATACATTATGGTGTACACGAATGCGAATTCGAACAGTCTGCATTGGCAAACCTTTTCCTGGGTCAGTTAGTTCTTGGCACAGGGAATAAAGAAACCAAGTTCGGTTTTCATCCGGCAAGATTTTAGAGATTGGATGGTCTCTGTGAAAAGGTATTTACATTCACTTATCACAAGTCGGCAAAAACAAGTTGATCTAAGACTATGTATTCCAGATAGAAAATCAAATTACCGTCCCAAAGCAAATCGCTCTTCTTGATACCCAACAGAATGTTTCCTCCGTACAGTAGAGCTAAAGGAGCTTGCCGGAGGACAGCTGGTGCCTAATCTAGTGTCTTCTTGTTCAGAAATATTACTCAGAGGTGTAGTGGTGAGCAGCAAATCGTTGGACAAGTCGGCTCTTGGATCAGCAGACTGCAAATACGAATGAACTACTTTGCAGCAATATGTGCACACTCGCAAATCCCCTACAACAAAATAAAAATCCTCTAATAAAATTGACAGTTTTAACTTTCCACAGCAGTAAATTAGTTTGTTCAATTTACCAGAGCAACCCAAAACCCTGCCTGGAACTTCTTGACTGCAGCAACGAGAACAAAATATCTGTCCACAAATTCGGCAATGGTGACGTCTTCGGAAGGTTGTGAACCGCTCACCACAATCATAGCACTCACGACTAACAGCATCTGGCATCCAATATTGTTTAAGGTCTGCCTCACCATATGCCTGAGGGTTCTGAAATAAGATGACAAAAGATATAAAGTAAAACTGGTAATGCAGTAGATGGAAGAAAGAGTAACAGTAAACTTACAATATTGCGGTGAGCAATCAAATTGCTGAGACGCTTAAGAACATTTGGAAGACTTCGACCTTCCGCGATGTTCAGATCAAAATGTGGTTCAGCCAATGCAGAGGATTCGACAAGGGTTCCTGCCTTGTGGTTTGAAGTAGCACCAGGAACTTCATTGCTCTTGTCCTTTTATCAAAAACGTTGAGTAAGCCAAAATCTCCCAAAAAAAAATTCCATAAAAGTTGGAATGAATACTGACCTGTCCAGAAGATTGTTGTCCATCACCACTAAAAGGACCTACAGAGGCCACCTTTTCCTTTGAGTCATCTGTACAAAATTTTAAGAAGAATAATTGACAGCCAAAACCAAACAGTACAGGTTACAATGTAATAAATAAATTACATGACAAGCGTTGGCAAAACAAATTACTCACTTTTGCTAACTTTAAAAAACTTGGCGATGAAATTTCCTACCCCCGTTTGTTTGTCTTCTGGGCTCAAAGGAGCAAATTCTGTCAACTTTGATGTGGAATGGAGGTTCTTGCCTGCCATTTCAGACGTTACAAATACTGACGGAGACAGCTCCGCCAGTAGTTTTATATCACTTCTCCTTCAGGATGCACAACTTGACACAAATGTCCGAAGACATCTGGACGACACGAAGAAAATTACGATTAACCAAACTACATTGCTCTTTCAGTGTCAACAAGAGGCTCAAGGAAGCTGGAAGGGGGAGGAGAGGAGGGAGGTGAGAAGTGGGCGGGGCGGGGGGGCGGCGGCGGCAGGCCGAGAGTATACAATGCGCGTGCGCGAGGCTAGCAGAGAGAGGAGAAGGGGGGGGGGGGGGGGCGTTACTCACTCCCACTATTGTCCCAATCAGCCGTGTTCAGTATTCAGGTACATTGCGGTACCCGCAGATAATCTTTTGTGTTCGGCCACATAACGGAATGCATTTATTCCTTCTCGTGTGCATCCACACGTCCGAGGAGCACGGCCACCGGCGGTGCGAAGCCGGACGAAATACTCCCTTCCGGGCCGGCCATTCACGCGACAGGTGACGGGCGAACACGTAGTGCGGCTGGGGGGAGGGATGACACCCCCCCCCCCCTACTCCCTAAAAGACCTTAGAATTAGAAGCCGCCTGAAAAGTTCGGCGACCGGCATGAGATTCCGCCTGTAAGCAGGCAAAAAGCGGCACGTTGCCCCTTCCCCCTTCTGCCGCCCTGCGGCGGGGCCCCCCGTTCACCCCCTCCTCTCCTCTCCCTTCCTCCCCACATCGATCCGACCCTTCTTGTTGTTGTGCGCTCTCTCGCACACCCCCCAGTGCGACGGGGACGGCCGGGGCGGCAGCGCGCGGCGGCAGGAGCGGAGCGCAGCGTTGCGGCCTCACCCGCCGCCCCCCGACCGAGGCAAGGCGAACGCGGTCCTGAACAGGCTTCCAGCGGGCCTCCAGCGGGCCTCCAGCGGGCCTCCAGAGGGTCTCCAGCCGCCAGCACGCCATGAGGGCTCGGGCGTAGGGCCCGCAGCGCCGCGGTGAGTACATAGAGGACCGTCCCCGGGCTGGCCCCCTCGCCCTCACCTCCCTTCCCCCCCGTCCGGCTGGGCCACCGCGTCCGGGAGCGGGCCGGGGGGTTGAAATCGGAGAGACCACTGCGGCCTGCTGCAGCGACCCGCTGCAGCTGCGCAGCTGCCGCCCGCTGCAGCTGCGCGCGGCAATACTCCCCTCACAAGATGGCCGACCCGCAGGCCACTCGCCGCGCTGCCGCGGGGGGCTGTCGGTCGGTACCCCGCGGTCGCCGCCTGATGGGTAGGCAGCCGCGGCAGCGTCCCGACAGCCGCGCCGTGCGGGCTGCCTATCCCGGCGTGCACGGGCGCCGTGGGCGGCCAGACCTGCGCGTCGCCGCTTTGCTGTCAACGCCGTGGACAGCTGCGCTGACGACCTCCTCGTGCCCCCCCGCCGCGGCCAGGTAGACCGGCAGCGTCCATCGGCCAGCTCGGCGACCCCCCGCGGCCTCCAGCACCGCCAGGATGCGGCCCCGCGCGGACAGCGCAGCCACGACGGGGTACTCGTACCGCGCGGGCAGCTCGGCGGGGTGGCCGGCCAGGGTGCGCAGCGTGCTAGTGCAGTTCAGCGACTACTTCAGCGAGTTCAACCGGTACATCGCGCCCGCCTACCACCACGACCGGTGCGAGCGGTGAGTGCGTGCGGGAGCTACAGCGTGGAGCTACAGCGCCCGGACTGTAGTCCCACAAGCTGTAGTTCCACCCCTCCGCCCCCACACAGGTCCGTGCAGATGCGGCTCTACTCCATGCACAAGCGCGAGTTCGCGCTCGTGTTCGTCACCTTCCTGGCGTGCTGCGGCCTGAGCGTGCTCATCGGCTTGGCGGGGCCCTCCATCACGGCGCAGAGCGAGGTCCGGGCCAGCAGCACCGCCAGCAGCACCGGCGGCGGCACTGGCGGCACCTCCCCGGGCCCCGACGGCGACCTGGCCGCCACCAAGTTTGAGCTGCGGACGCCCGCCCTCACCGCCTACCACCAGCAGCTGTGGCTCATCGCCAAGGTGCAGACCACGAACGTGGACGGTGAGCGTTAAATCAGTATTTAAAAATAACAACGACAGTCCGAATTTTTTTTAAAAACGAACCGTTTTCCCGCCCTGTCCGCAGAGGAGAGCTACGAGAAGGCGGTGCACGTGTCGGTGACGGCCCACGGCATCCGCGAGGACCACCGGCCGGCCCTCATCCTGAAGGCGGACCGGGAGCACAACCGCAGCCGCCACCTGCACTGCCGCTGGCAGGGCTGCGACGAGCTGGTCGTGCTGCACCTCGGCTACCTGGCCTACACGCACTACCTGCTGCAGATCCGGTTCTACGGCCTCGAGAGCCACACCTACCACGTCAAGGACATTACCTTCTACGTGAGTAGCCCGCGGCGCCTCCCCGCGGCTTGTCGCACCGCGGCGTCGTGGCGGACCCGCTGAGCCGTGATCTCTGTTCCCGGTGGCTCCAGTTCCGGACCTACAACCCGGACTTCACCCAGATTGAGATCTGGTTCCGGCTCGTCTTCCTTGTGATGACATTCGTGTGCATGGTGCGTACCCCCTGGCGACCCACACCCCCTCTCTTTTTCTCTCTCTCTCTCTCTCTCTCTCTCTCTCTCTCTCTCTCTCTCTCTCTCTCTCTCTCTCCCTCTCTCACACACATACACACGGGAAGATTCTTACGTCGCCTCTCTTCGCAGATGTGGTACGCCCACGGCCTACGCAAGTTCCCCTCGCACGATTGGTCCATCGAACAGCGCTGGTTGTCCATGCTGTTGCCGCTTCTCCTATTCTTCAACGGTACAGCTTTTCATATTTTTTTTTCTTCAAATTATTATTATCAAGTTATTACGAGAAGAGAAGCTATATGGAGGACCCGTTCTGTCTCGTGCGGCAGACCCCATCTTCCCGCTCATGTTCCTGAGCAGCTCCTGGATCCCCGGGATGCTGGACGCCGTGCTGCAGGCCACGTTCCTGTCCGCGCTGCTGCTCTTCTGGCTCTGCGTGTACCACGGCCTGCGGCAGGTACGTGACGGGGGTCGGGGGGCCGCCGGGGACGCCGACGGCGACGGCGACAGCACCGCGGTGACGGCGGCCTGTGCTTGTGCTGCCCGCAGAACGAACGCCGCTGGGTGGCCTTCTACACGCCCAAGCTGGTGCTGGTGGGGCTGCTGTGGCTGGGCGCCATCGTCATGGCCTCCTGGCAGAAATGCAACGAGCTGCACGACCCCACGTACAACCACCGAGAGGACGCGGCCGACTACGACGTCAGTAAAAAAAAAATCTCATTAAAAAAAAATTGCTTATTTGTGATTTTTAGGTTGTTTTCTTCTTACATTTAAAAATCAGACAGTTTTTCCTCCTTAAAAAAAATCAGGCTGACCTTTCTTTAATTCTTTTCTGAATTTTTCATGACGTTTTTTGAGCGCGCCCCTCGCGGCCGCTTTCTCACGGTCTTGTCCGTTCCCCCCCGCAGAGCTACAAGGCCCTCCTGATGACCGTGGCCGGCGGCTACGCCGTCTACCTGGCGTTCCTGGTGCTGAGGGCGCACGCGGACCTGGGCGCCATGCCCTTCTTCGGTCAGTACTTGTGGTGCCCCGCGTCCGCGGCCCCCCACCGCGCGCGCGCCGACACCGGCCCTGACACCGGCCCCTCTGCTGCAGACATGCGGCTGCGGTTCCTGACCATCTTCATGACGGTGGTGGTGGCGGTGACGCTGACCCTGGCCGGCATGCGGTACGGCGCCGGCACCCTGGAGGACGACTTCGTATCGCAGCTCAGCACCACGTACACCAGCTCGGCCCACTTCATGTGCCTGTACGGCCTGCTCAACTTCTACACCTTCACGATGGCCTACGTGTACTCGCCGGCGCAGATGCACCCGCAAGGTACGCGCGGCGTATACCCCGCGCTCGAGCGACGCGTCGCTACCCCGAGCGGCGGCGGCAGCTGTACTCCGCCGTCCCTCGAGCGCGGGGTATCTGCCGGAGCGCCCGCGGCAGGCGGGGTAGGCCGGCCCGCGCGACGCGCGCGCGTCGCGGTGCCGGGGGGCTGCCTACCCGGCAGGCGCTGACGCCGACGTGACACCCCCGCCTCCTCTCTGCGCAGACCTGGCGGTCACCAAGGACAACCCGGCCTTCTCCATGATGAACGAGTCGGACGAGGAGCAGGTGCTGTACGGGTCGGACGACGACTGCCGGCGCCCGCTGAACCTGTCCCGGTGCAACGAGGCCGACGACAGCGACTGAGGGCCGCGACGCCGAGGACGCCGAGGAGGCCGTGAAGGAGGCCGTCAGCGCGGCACCGGCCCGTCACGCGGGGACAACACATAATCTCGGAATGTCATGTTTTTTTTGTTTTTTCTGACTTTCCCATGACGCTGCAGAAACCCGAGTAGAGGCCGGGTTTCGAATGGCGCGGACTTGTGTTTCGAATACTCGACAATTTCCTGGAGAAATCTTGTCAGGGAGCCATGGAATTTTTTTTTTCAAAAAATTCCCAAAACTTTTCGAAAATTTTCTGGGGGCGTTGGAAACACCTCAGGCCTTCCTCAGTTCGTCTTCATGCCGCGCAGGTGGCGACACCGTCGCCGCGCTATTTGCACTGTGAATAGAGTGTACGTATGCGTCTCTGCATTTATCTCTCTCTCTCTCTGTGTGATCTGTTAGATTTATTTTTTGTTAATAAATGTGTCGTTGAAGGAAAGGAAAATTAATGTCGTGCGACGAGGTGACCACGACAAGAACCCTTCCCTCTCTCTCCCTCTCTCTCTCTCTCTCTCTCTCTCTCTCTCTCTCTCTCTCTCTCTCTCTCTCTCAGACACAGTGCCGGCGGCGGCGTTGGCAGCGCCGCGCGAGCGGGGGGTACATACACATATCACCGCCGCCTCGATCCATCACTGACACCGGATTTCAAAAGACACCCCCGCGAGGTGGCCGCGGTAACAGTTTTATCTGCGAGGCGGAGAACTTTGCGTGCGTCACACGCTGTGAGGCAGAGAACGGCCGCGCCGCGCGGCGTCGCGCTGCCCGCGGACCGGAACTGTCCGAACGCCGACGTGCCGCGACAAGGCGGTGACGAGAGGCGCTGGCGCAGCCTTCTAAACTCGGAGCCAATTTTAATACCTTTGATGTCAAAGGCTGTGAGCGGCGCAGGCAGCAGGGCACGGCGGCGGCGGTGGGGTGGGGGCGGCCCTTCTAGGCCAGGGGGTCGCTGCCTTCGCCACGCCCCGCCACGCCCCGGGCTCTCCCGAGCATCCCCGGGGGCACACAGGCGCAGCCCGCTCGCGGAAACACGAGAGAGAGAGAGAGGGGGGCGGGGGGAGAGAAGTCCGCAGAAAAGAAGTGGAGAGAGAGAGAGAGAGAGAGAGAGAATAAAAAGAAATTAATTGTGAGGCTAAAGAGCGCGCGGGGGGAGCATGAGGTACATTGTCACAGGGCTGCCGTTGCGTTGCCGCGTCCGGGGTGGGACAGCAGCTGGGCCGAGAGGAGCCGAACTGGAGGAACCGCCTGGAACCGCGTGTCTACAGGGGCGGAAAGAAAGAGTCGGGACGAGGCGAGAGATGGAGTCGGGCGTGTGTGTGTGCGTGTGTGACGGCTACGAGCCCGGGGGTTAACGGGTCTCGGGGGCGGCACCACGCACGCGAGTGTTACTGAATATTTCTCTTATCTTCCGCGGAGAGGCGAGGCTGCGGGGTGTGGGGGGGGGGGGGGGGGCAACGCGCCGCTGTTCGCCAAGGGTGGTGTTCTGTGTGACGGACGGTCACTGTGAAACGATTGCACGCTCCAGGAACAATCATCGACCCCACCCCCACCCCCGCCCCCGCCCACCCCCTTCCTCACCAACCTTGAGGGGTAGGAGGGGGAGGGGTCTGTGTGCCAAGGCCCGGGGGCTCTGGACCAAGGAGGCTGCGGGGGGAGGAGGCGCCCAATGCAGCACCTGCCGTCAGTCTGAGATCCCGTGACAGGCGTCTCTCGGCGGACTCCACTCGGAACGAGGAAGTCATGGCCGACGCTCAATTTCGAGACGACAAAGGGACTTGCATCAGAGGAGGCCGTCTAAGACTTTTTTGGGGGGGGAGGACACTCGTCAAGAAGCAGCAGGATCAGAAAAAGAAAATGAGTGTAGCACTGGAGTGCGACGGGTGTCGCGTGGTGCGGGAAAAACAAAACAAACGACATAACACATTATTTCGGATCGCAGGCGACGTGGCGTGCCGGGCGGGACACAGCATCCAATACACCCAGCTGTCGCTCCGCCAAATCACTATTTTATTCCGCCGTCATTTTCCTTTCCTTTTCATCGTATTTTTATCGGGGCGAAAAAATATACGCATTTTTTTCTCCACTCAGTTTCGAAGGTAGATTTAAAAACAAAAACATTGCCGCGGTGTTGTCGATGCTCAACTGAACTCTACGGCAGTCCCGCTCTCGTGTGTTCCAGTCCGTTCCAGTCGGTTGTTCCGGTCTGTTCCGGCACGGGGCCGGGACGGTACTCGTCCAGACCAGCAGTCCGCCCTGTTCCACCTGTACCTCACTCAGACCGAGCCCCTTGCTATGCCACACACCCCTACTCGTGGATATCACCCCCCCCCCCCTCCTCCCCCTCCGTCTCTTGTTACGTCCCTGACCCGCCCTCCCCCGCAGGGCGCAGAGAATCGCCGCAATGCCAGCGAAGCCTCCCTCCCCCTCTCCCCACCGCCGCGCGCGCGCCCCGGGCCGCCCCCCGGCCGCCCCCCGGCCGCCCCCACCCCCCGGGCGGCCCCGCGGAGCCCCCGGTGGGGAGGGGAGGGGGCTGCACTCTCCGGCCGAGCCCCGGTGGCGCTGGCGGCGCGGCAGTGCTGGCCCGAGCCAGGCCGGTGGTTAGGCCCGCTCGCGCGCAGGAGACACCACGCGGCCGTACGCGGCCAGGACCCCGCCGACGACACCCCTCCCCGCCGAGAGGACGCCGTCGAACCGCACGAGGACCCGCGGCCGCCGTCCTCGCGGGCATGCCGCCGACGTGAGGCCCGAGTCCTCGGCGCGGCCCTCGGTGCGGCCGGGCCCACGCCGCACCCCGTCGTGTGTGTGAGCGCGCGCGCGCGCGTGTGTGTGTGTGTCCCGAGTGCGTTCAGAGTGTACACAGTGGATTACCGCCCCGCCCATGCCGCCGCCGGCGCCGCCCCGGCCTAGGAACAGAGGTGAGCGTCGAGACCGAGGCCGTCTCCGAGGAGGCCGCCTCCGCCCGGGCCGCCGCCCAGGACGGCGCGGCCAGGGCGGCGGCCAGGGTCCCCGTCGACGGCGAGCTCGTGTGTCAACACCGCGGTCCAGCCCGGGCACGCGGGGCGCGGCCACGGAGCCGCGGGACCCCCGACCACGAGCTCGCCGTCCTTGGAGGAGGGGAGGAGCAGCGGGCGTAGCAGCGAGGGCCGAGTGTAGGCCGACCGAGTAAGGTTAGAGCGAGAGGCGTGAAGGGGTGGGGGTGGGTGGGGGGGATGCTGGGGCGGGCGGGCGCGCCGGCAGACGGGCAGACGCTTGTCCACACCACGCCCTCGTGCCACAGATCACACGGAGCCCCCTCCCTCCCCCTCTCACCACCCACCCCCGCACCCACGCTCGGCACGCGCACGCGTGAGAGCCGGAGTCACCCGAAGGCACCCGAAGGCATCCGAAGGCACCCGAAGGCACCCGAAGTCAACCCCTGAAGGGTGGAGACCTGGCGTACGGCACGTCGCGCACCCGAAGGGCGCGCCCGGCCTGACGGGTTCGAACGCTCGCCCCGAAGGGCGAGAGAGGCAACACCCGATCGGATAGACGCCCGCATCAACCCTGGCTAACCAGCCTGGCCACGGGCTCGCGGTGGGCCGCGACGAACCCGAAGGGTTCCAAGGGTCCGTCGGGCCCACGGGGTCCCCGGGCAGCCCAAGGGCCCAGAGCGGCCCAGGCCCGGGCATGCGCCCTCGCCTCTTACTGGCCCTACTGCAAGCGAGGCGCGGCCTGGCCTGGCTGGCCGGGCGGGAGCGGAGAGGAGCGGAGCGGAGCGGAGCGGAGGGGTGTGGCGAGGGCGTGGCCCCGCCGCGCCGGCTCCCCGGCAGCCTCCGGCGCTCTCCGGCAGGAGAGAAGGAGGGAGAGAAGGAGGGCGAGACAGAGACAGAGACAGAGAGAGGTTAGGGTGCCCGGAGCCCGGAGGCAACGCCAAACAGCCACGGACAGTCATCTTGAGTCATCTTTAACATTACAATATTATTCTTTTAAAAAATAAAATTGGACCACAATGCACTCAAAACGATGCCGATGAACGACCGCCCCCCCCCCCCCCCCCCGTGACTGTGTTGTGGGGTGTGCGGGTGTGTGGGCGTTTAGTGGGAGCAGGGGGTGGGGGTGCAAACAAACCAGCGCACTTCCCACCCTGTAGGTGGGCAAAACGGGGTACATCGCCCCCTTCAGTACTGCTGGATCCGCCCCTCACACGCCCGCTTCTGCTGGAGCCGTCCCCCCTCCCCCCCCCCCCCCCCCCCCCCCTATGTTCATGCGTATTCATCAAGGGCTGTTTTAGGGGCAAACCACAGGGTTTGTGGTGACACTCGAGAGCGATGTGGGGCTCCACAAGGGAGAGAGAGAGAGAGAGAGAAAGAGAGAGAGAGAGAGAGAGAGAGAGAGAGAGAGAGAGAGAGAGAGAGAGACAGCGGGGGGGGGGGGGGGTTGGGAAGCTTTGTTCAGCGTGTAGTGAGCCAGCACGTTTCGGGTGGCGGCCTGCATACGCTTCTCCCATAAATCGTCCCTTGGAACTGCACCACACACACACACACACACACACACACACACAAACAAACACACACACGCACACACACATGCACGCGTGGTGTGCACACATTCACGTACGCACACGCGCCATGTGGAAGAATAATCAGCTACGAGTTTTAGTTTCCTGCTAAAGTCGCAGACCAGAGATTTAAAGAAAAAAACAAAGTTATTTGTGCAGTAAATTTAGCCCCCCACCCCACCCCCCTTGCTGTCAGCTAAAATTTCTAGGTTATTTACAGTAGATGTTTGGTTTTTTTTACCACTGATTTCCCTTTTTGTGGCCCCACAAATAAAGAAAAAATTGCATTTTCATTAATATTACGGGCGATTTTTTTTCCTAACATACTGTATGTTTTTTTTTATTTCCTGTCAGGGTCATGCAATGCAGTGCTTGTTGAAAGGGTCTCGTTTTGCTGACACTCGTCCTTCGTTTGTTTTGCAGGCGGGGCGATGGCGGCGAGCGAGCTGCAAAGAGAGAGACGGTAAGTGCAGGACGCCGACCCGAGGCGGAGAGAGATGGAGAGAGAGAGAGTAACAGAGTATAAGAGGGAGAGACAGAGTAAGAGGGAGAGAGACACAGAGTGAATGGGTGAGAGAGACAGAGAGCGGATAGGAGAGAGAGAGATAGCGTTTCTAGAGGCAGCCGAGCAGGCAGCTCGAGCGCCTGTCAGTCGTGGGGTAGGCAGCCCGGCGGACACGGGCGTGCTGCGGGACGGGCCTACCTCCCAGGCGCTACCCCGCCGCTGCTGCTGCCAGCGGCCCAGCCGTCTGGTGCAGAACGTGGTGCTGTCTCTGTTGCAC
>CM049604.1:3224978-3272478 GCA_026979955.1 Megalurothrips usitatus | reverse complement strand
GCTGGCAGCCAGCCGCCCAGCATCCCCGGACGCCCGCCCTCTGGCGGCCGCGCCGGGAGGCAGCCCGGGCCGCGAGTGGCGGCCACCAGGTGGCGCTGTCGTCGCGGCCACGCCGCTGCGGGGGCGCCGCCCAGACCCGTCCCTCTGCAGGGCTCTCGAAGGGCAGAAAAGTTTGGCAAAAAGTAGCCCCCCCTTAAGACACGGCTGTCAAGACCGCGCCCGCCTCCGGGCTGTCCCTGATAGGCAACCCCTTGTCACGGATGCCAGCAGCGCGCACGCGCAAGAAGGATTTCAAGCCAGAATTAGTTGATAATAGCAAACAGTCTTCGGTGTTCTGTCGCGCCGTACTTTTAACACGTTGCCGCCCCGACATGGACCCTGAGCGTGTCGTCATCGTCGTCCTGGTGTTGGCAGGAGTCAGTATGGCCCCGGCCGGCAGCGTTCCGAGCGGCCTGGGAGTGCTCGTCTGCCTACTCACCGCCGTCGGACTGTCCGCGACTGGTGAGTGCCGCGAGTTGATCGCGAGTGTGGCGCGAGTGCGCCGCGAGTGCGCCAGCGCAGCGACTCCACGCCGACGCCTCGCATGTTGCAGAATGTGACCGCACCTTCTCCAGCCGTCCGGGCGGGCCCATGAATGGCACCTTCACCGCGCCCGTGTTCATCAACCCGGACGGCCACGCCCGACAGTGCGTGTACGTGTTCCAGGCGCAGCCCCGGCAGCGTGTCGAGCTGTCCTTCACCGCCTTCAACCTCCGGGGAACACCTCCCGAGTAAGGAGACGTCACCATATTCTCTCTCTCACTCTCTCCCTCTCACACCGGCTGCGGCTCACACGGTTGCCCTCTCTCTCTCTCTCTGTGCCCCGCAGGTGCATCCACGAGTACTTGGACGTGTACTCGGAGGTGCAGAGCCCGGACCCACGGAACCTCATCAACTCCGCCTTCGGCGGCCGCTTCTGCGGGCCCATCGCGCCGCGGCGACGCGTTTCCTTCCACCGCACCATCGCCCTGGGCTTCTACTCCGACAAGACCAACTCCACCGCGGAGCTGTTCGCCGGCCGGTACACCTTCATCAACGACTGTGAGTGCGGCCGAGACGATGACGTCGATGATTATGATGATGATGGTGGTGGTGGTGGTGATGATGATGATGATAGTGATGATGATGATGATGATGATGATGATGTTGATGATGATGATGATGATGATGATGACGATGACGACGTTCGCAGCCGTGTTCGAGGTGGGCACGCCCACGCCGCACGCGCCCTGCAGCTACGTGGTGCGGGCCGCCACGTCCCGGAACGGCACTCTCGTCTCGCCCACGTACCCGGGCGCCTACCCCAAGGACCTGTTCTGCTCCTACACCTTCCTGGGCCAGCCGGGGCAGCGCGTCCGGCTCGAGTTCCGGGACTTCGACCTCTTCTACGGCGGCCCCCAGTGAGTGCGGCGGGCGGCAAGGCGCCTCTCTCTCTCTCTCTCTCTCTCTCTCTCTCTCTCTCTCTCTCTCTCTCTCTCTCTCTTCTCACTGCTGGCCGAGCCCCTAAGAGTGTCCTCTGCTCGCAGCTGCCCCTTCGACGTGGTCAAGGTGTACGACGGTCCCAGCAATGAGTCGGCCGTCATCGGGACGTACTGCGGCCAGCAGAGGAACCTGGTGCTCTACTCGAGCATGACGTCGCTCTTCGTCACCTTCTCGACGCTGCAGCGCGCCGCCAACACCCAGAACCGGGGCTTCAAGGGCATGTACGAGTTCAGCGAGGGCTTCGTCAAGCTGGGTGAGTGTGTGGGCGTGTCCCCGCGGCCCCCCACGGCCGGGGGGAGGGAGGCACCCGCACCAGCTGCTCTCTCCCCCTCCTAAACATTTCTCTTACTGGACTAATTTAAAAAAAATAATTAAAATTAGTGTGCAAGTGAAAAATACCGATCGCTGCTGCTGCTAAAATGGGGCCGTCCGTTTTCTAAATGCATCTTCTAACCGTGTCTAACATTGTACCCGCACCCGTCTCCGTGGAGACCGTCTAACCGAAACTCCCCTCCCCCCCCCCCCCCCCCCTATCCTGTCCTACACTCCTCGTCTATCCCTCCGCTAACCTTCAACCCCCGCCGGCCGCGACTCTAAACGAATTCCCCCGGTAACCAAACCCTTCAAACCCGCGCCGCCGGTCCGCTGTGGCTGCCGACTCCGCGGCCCGCCGAACCGCCTGCCTAAAAACCCTAAACCCTAAACCACACCGCCCGACCGCCGCCAACCACCGCCGCCTAAACCGGGACATAAACATTGAACCCCAACCTGTCCAACTCTGTTCCAG
This sequence comes from Megalurothrips usitatus, assembly GCA_026979955.1. NCBI lineage: Eukaryota > Metazoa > Arthropoda > Insecta > Thysanoptera > Thripidae > Megalurothrips > Megalurothrips usitatus. The sequence goes on along the minus strand of CM049604.1, from coordinate 3,270,170 downwards.
ATTTCATTGCGACAAACGAAGCGGAACACATCCGTGGCTCTGAGTGCGATCAAAAAATCCTCAGCCAAAAGGAGTCGTCCGGCTTCGTGTTCAGTCCAAACTACCCATTCCCGTACATGCCCAAGATTGTCTGTCGCTACTTCATCTACGGAATGCAAGACTCGCAGAACCTGGAAAGAGTTCGGCTTGACTTCATGATGTTTGAGATCACCAACAAGAACGAGTGAGTACAAAAAGAAAAAAAAAAGGAAAAAAAAAGTCTCCGAATAATTATGCGAAATAACAGATCTTTAAAACAAAAATTGTGGCCGACCCACCAAAACGAATTCGCTTTAAAAAAAAATTAAAACTCATTAAAGTTGTTTTTAAAAAATGCATAAATTACGTAGTTTGAAACCTTAAAACCACAATGACCAGCCACAGAACATCGCTAGGTCCCTAACCGCGCACGGTAAACCTCTGGGGGGGAACTGAGGCCAGGGCCGCGCGTACAAAAACATCATTTTCATGTGCGAAAACTACTGTTGAACGTACGAAAGCTACAGTTTCAAGTACGGAAACTACAGTTTCATGTACGAAAATTACAGTTTGAAGTACGAAAACTACAGTTTGAAGTACGAAAACTACAGTTTGAAGTACGACACTACAGCTTCACGTACAAAAACTACAGCCGTAGCTCCTCGATGTAGCTCACACATCGCCCCCCTCCCCCCTCCTCCCCTCTCCCACAGGAGCTGCGCCGACGGCTACCTCAAGATCTACCTCAAGGGCCAGGAGGCCATGGACGCGTACGACAAGTTCGACCACGAGCTGTGCGGCGACGGGGAGAAGACAAACTTCACGGTGGGCACCGGCAGCATCACGGTGCCGCTGGGCGCGGCCTCGCTCACATCGGACGGGCCGCGGCTCGTCATGGTCTTCAGCAGCGGGGAGATGCAGGGCCGCGGCTTCAAGGCCAAGTACACCTTCGAGACTGGTGAGTGCGGATAACGCCGCCGGGGGGGGGGGGGGGGAGGCGTTATTCGCAGAGGGCGTTTTGCGGCGCTGTTTATTTACAATTCAAAGAAAAAAAGTTTGACACATGCGGACGTTTGCACCGTTTTTTTTTTTTGCAGAGTACCGGATCCCGGGCACGGCCGCCCCGGACGGCTCCTGCACCTTCACGTACAGGGGCTCGGGCAAGAAGAAGGGCGACTTCAACTCGCCGCGCTACCCGTCCAACTACCCTGCCTCCACCAACTGCACCTACATGTTCCTGCCCACGCCCAACGAGCAGGTGACGGTGGTGTTCGACCACTTCAAGGTCCGGGCCGACCAGGGCAACTCGACCAGTGGCGCCTACGGGTCAGTGCAAAACTCGAACTATTTTTTTTTTAGAAAAAAAAAATGGAATGAAGTTTTAAAACTATCAGAATATAATACGGCAAAAAATTTGTAAACATTCCGAAAAAAAAATCAGGTGAAAACTATCCATACAGGGCGAAAAAAAAAAATGGTTCTAGTTTTTTGTTTTCGTGGTGGTGTTGTGGCAGGTCGGAGGTCTGCCACGAGGACTGGCTGGAGCTGTTCAACATGTACCACGACGGCAGCGAGACGTTGATCGGCCGCTACTGCAGCACCACGGCCCCGGGCCCCATCGACTCGAACCGGGGCGCCGTGGGGCTCAAGGTGTTCCTGCAGTCCAACAACGAGTCCGTGTACAGCGGCTTCAAGGCGCACTACTCGTTCGAGCCCGTCAAGCCCATCTACGGCGACGGTAAGGTCCACACTCCTGACCGCGGAGGGAGCTACAGTTTCAACTACAGTCTGAACTACGAGTGCTCGATCTGTAGTTCAAACTGTAGTTTCGTCGAAGTGCGGGAAAACCGTACGTTCCGTCCCTATTACCCGGCGCCTTCACCTCGGCGGAACTACAGTTTTCTGCGCAAAAGCTACAGTTTGACCGTAGTTCACGGACCACAGTGTAGATCCTCAGTGACTGACGCGTGTGTGTCCCTGCAGGCTCGTGCGGGGGCAACGTCAGCAAGTCCTTCGGGGTCATCCAGAGCCCCAACTACCCCGCCAACTACGACGGGCCCAAGGACGGGAACGCCAGCAAGACCTGCAACTGGTACATCAGCGTCCGGCCCAGGCACAAGATTTTGCTCAACTTCGAGTCGTTCGCCGTGGAGGGGGAGCCGTCCGGTGAGTTCAAGTCTGCGCCTTCTACATAAAGGGCGTGTCAAAAAAACAATTGAAGTGTCTTAATTTTTTTTTTAGAAAAATTAATTGCACTAGAGATTTTAGAAATTTTTTTGGCCAAGGTTTGATTTGAAGACACTTTTTCGTAAAAAAAAAATCGGCCGTTTTTAAAAAAATATACTAATTGTGTAGTGATTTTGAAGTGGTTTCCCCTTGAGAGTGACCCCCTGGTTGTTGCCCCCTTCGCAGCTCGCGGCTGCCCCGCCGCGGTTGTCCGGCTCTGGCTTGCCCCGGACTCGATGCCCATCGAGGTGTGCGGGGAGAAGGGCGCCACGGACAAGTGGCAGTACATCTCGGAGGGCCCGCTGCTCAGGATCAGGTGGGCGTCGACCGATTTTAAAGTGCTCAATTTGATTTTTTTAATGTGTTTTTTTTAAGTTTTTTTTTCACAATTAAAAACCTTTCCCCGACATAAAAAAAAACCCTGGCCGTAACTGACCCTGTTGTCCCACGGCCACAGCTTCGTGATCGCGGACAAGAGCGTGGGCGCGCACGGCTTCCGCGGCGTGTTCACGGAGATCGCCGAGCCGAGCGCGCAGTGCTCGCAGTTCACGTGCGAGAAGAGCGGCTACTGCATCGCGGACAACCTCCGCTGCAACCAGGAGCGCAACTGCGGCGCCGACGACGACTCGGACGAGCTCAACTGTGAGTGGGCGCCATCGATCCATCGAAAATATCGATTTTTTTTTCACCTGTCGATTCCGATAGTCGATTTAGCTAAACGGGTCGACTGTAAAAAAAATTCCTTTGAGTCCCAATATTTTTTTTTTCATATTGATTATTTTTTAAAATTTGATCATTCTTTTAATTTTTAGTTTTTTTTATTTTGATCAATTTTTTGATTTTTTTATTATGATAAATTTCTCGATTTCGAACAATTTTTTTGACTGTGATAACATTTTCGGTTCTGACCGATACTTTGATTCTGACAAATTTTTCGATTCTGATAGATCTGTAGTTTGCTGCCGTTGAGTCGACCGGTCTCGGTGATTCTGACGGGGTCCTTGTGTGTGCGCAGGCGTGACGGAGGTCCCCGTCGTGGACACGGTCCTGGTGCTGGCGGCGTGCGCGGGCGGCGCGCTGGTGCTGGCCGTGGCGCTGTGCGCGTGGTGCCACCACCGGCGGCGGCGGCGGCGCCGCCGCCAGATGGCGCGGCTGCAGCGCCGGCGCCACTTCCCGGAGAGCATCGCGGGCATCGGGCACGGCGGCAGCCTCACGCGCAGCCTCCCCCGCAGCCTGCCCGGGTCGCGGCGCCAGCACGCCTGCGACGAGCTCGGCCACCGCTTCGCCTCCGTGGACAGCGTCTGACGTTTGAGTCCCCCCCTGCCGCCCCCGCCGCCCGCGCCGCCGCCGCTGCCGCCCGGGCTGCGGTAGGTGTGCGGCCCCGCCTGGACGCGACCGGACCAGACGATGATGTCTACCGCCCTGTAGAGAGCCGGGCGGTGCGGCCGGCCGCGGGGGCGGGGGGTCGCCGACGAGCGGCGCCCGCCCCCGCGGCGCCGGCGTGGTGGCGCCGCCCCGGGACCACCGCGTCGGCGGCCGTCTGCGTCATCCTGGGCAGTCGTGGCCGGTATCTTTGACGCGGGAAGCCTTGAGCTGGCCGTGAGGGGTGGAGTGGGGGGACGCACGCGACCCCCTCGGGGGCCTCGGGCCGCGCCTCTGGTCAAAGGGAGGCGCCGGCTCGCAGGGGGGCCCCCCGCGGGGCTCCCAGTCCTGACTTGATGGGATCGAGCACCAAGTCTTCCGTGAAGCCTGTTGCCTATATCACACACTTGCATTGCTCAATCGTTGGTGCGGCGTCGAAGCCGACTAGGAAATGAAAAAAAAAATATGTTATATTAAACATAATGTTATAGAAGTGTTTTATAGTTGATATTTTACCGGTCCGCCGGCGACGACGTCACCGGGTGCATGCCAAGTCATGGCGTGCGTAGCACTAAGTCTATTGAATTATCGATGTCAGATATGTATGATACGCTATCAACCTACTCACCCGCGAGAGCAGTAGCCGGCGGCGCGGCCGACTAACTTGCGGCCGACTAAGTATTGTTGCTTCCAGTTTAGGTGGTTTCACCCAGCCGTTACTAGGTTTGTACTTATTCTAGTCTTTACAAAATGATTGGCCCCGCCGACAGTCTCGGTGCCTCCACGCACCAGCCAGCATACCGAGTCGTTACCTTTTTTCCCCCAACCAGTTAGCAGGACACTGCCTCGATAAGTCCTTGACACACAGGAACCTCGGGACGTGCCGGGCGAGCCGGGCGCGTCGTGTCGCGTCCGCCCGCCACGTTTCCCTTTCAAAACTCAACTTTGCAAAAGTCTTCCGCAGGGGGGTTTTTCCTTTATTTTCTTTTTCCCACTTGTTCAAATATGTTCGCACAAAAAAAAAGGCTTTGTTATTGTTGACTGACGAGCTGGTGGATCGCATTGGTAATATTTATTGTATTGATAATGAGTATATAAGTATTTACGCATTGTTTAACAATTGGTTTAATAAACGTAGGAATCAAACGGAATGAATTTCGAGTTGGAGTTTTTTTTTTACATGGCGTGTGAGCCCGTGAGTGCCGAGGGCCCACGCGGCCCGCACGGAGGCGTACGGTTGTAATGTTGTTGTCCTGTTTGCTTTACTATTGGTTGTGTAAACACGGTTTTACGGCGAGAGTCGCTGACGGGGGGTTAAGGGGGTCCACGCGCAGCCGACACACATGAGATCCTTACTTGACAACATTCGGGGATCCTTGTAGGATACGCTAGTATTGCAGACTGCCGCCCGGCCGGAAGGACCTACGGCGCGAAACTACAGTACAGTCCCCCTGCAGCTCCATAAACTACAGTTTTATTCGCAGTTGCACGTGGAAAACTGTAGTTTATCCCTGTCATCTAGTACTTTTTTTCTCTAATGGAACTGTAGTTTTCTGTACAAAAACTACAGTTCGGCGCCGGAGACCCTTCCGGGCGGGGATGCCTTGCTGTTGAGGGGCTGTCGGCCCCGTGGACCCCGCGGTAATAGTTTTAGTTCCGGGTCCACGTAACGGCGGACTCTGCCAATCAATGGAGGACGCTCATGGCTACTGTTTCAGCCACATGTTGCCTTTTGTTTTGCTATTATTTTGAGTGAGAATTTAAAAGAGAGAGAAAAAAAAATAAGAATATTGACATACGAAAGTGAGTCGCCGGCACCAACAAGGGGACTCCACGGTAAAAAAATAATAATTTTTTTTTTCGAAGGATCCTTATGGGTGCTCTACATGAACCATCCTTCCGAAAAAAAAAGGATTTTATTTTTCCGTGTCTGACTTCCGGCAGGAACGGAAGGGGAGGGGGCGTGAGGTGTGAGGTCCTGGGCTGCATGTCCCGAATAGATAAGTGCTATTTTATTACTTGTATTTACTGCAATGGCATAACATTGACAATTGAATTGAACGGTCTGCCGACCCTACTTAGAGCTCTCGGATGGTCCAAGATAGGTAGCCAAGCTGCCCTGCTTACTCAGCCATCGGACTGCGAGACATGCAATAAGGTGGCAAGTGATGTGCACAAAGCAATCAATTTGAAACTTAACGTGATTAACATGTCGTTCTTATATGGGGGGTGAATGTTTCCTGTTTTTTTTTTGCGATTAAATACTTTAACGTTAACGAAGATAATCCGAGTATAAATTTAAACAGGCATGGGACCGAGTGCCCAGTAAACGTAGTTGAAACTCAATATCCACTGAGGACACAGGGGGGTGTTGCTGTGACGTCTCACAAGACGGCTGCTCAACATCTGGTCACATCCCAACAACATCTTACTACTGGAATGGGGCGCCATTTCTACCGTCACTTTGGATTTTTTTTACGTCTTTTTGTTTTTTTTTCTCTCCTGGGACTTCCAGCTAGCCAGTGATACCAACTTTTTTTGATTTTGTTAATTTTTTGTTTTCTTGAGTCTGGCGTTATATCTACGAATGTCATGGGTTTAGGGATCATTGTATTGTCTGATCTGATCTGTCTCTTCCGGCACAAGCCCCGCTTGTGCTCCCCATCCTCGAAGCAATTGATCATAAGTAATAATTAATTATATACTATTTGATATTATCTGTTCTCGTGTGTGTCTGTGTACGCAAATCATTGTGTTGTGTCGTCTCTCTCTGTTCCGAACTGCCGCCGCGCGTCCGAGCGCTGTCCCGTCCCCTCAGCACGGCCACGGTCTCTCTCTCTCTTTTTTGTGCCAACTCCGTCTGTCTGTCTCTGTCTCCGTCTCTCTGTCTGTCTGTCTGTCTGTCTCTCTCTCCGGTTGCCCGTGGCGTGCCGGGCGGCGGGCCGCGCCGCGCGTTTTGGTCTAGGTTGTACAGGGATGGGCGGGCACGGACCAGAAGCGGGCTCGAGCCTAACCTAACCTCACTCCGGGCGTCGCCACAGCACGGCCGCCGGCCCGCGCTAAACTAATTCTCGATTTAAACACGCTCGGCCCGACCTCGCCTGTCCGCCCATCCCTCAGTGTGTAATATTTTATGTACAGTACTGATGCTCACGCTGCGATGATATGTAGTAAAGTAAGAACAAAACCCTGCGCCCTTTCATTCGAACCCTCCCTGGTCCCTCTCTGCACACACACACGCACACACGCACACACACACACACACACACACACACACAGACAGGCCATGGCGCCTGGTGGGTAGGCAGTCCCGACCTCCGCTCCGCACGCGTGTTGGGCGGGCTGGCCTACCCTACCGTCCACAGGCGCCACGCTCGGCCAATACGGATGGTGAGTGGGAGCGAGAACAACGGTCGTAACTTGTTATCAAAAATGCGAAATCGAGTTTATTATTTTTTTTTATTAATTTCTAATTTAATTCAGTAGTAGTAGCCGGAGTTGGGCGAGAAGCTCTGGGCTGGAGGCAGCCGAGAGCCGAACTCGGTGGAGTCCGTGGGCTTCTCGGTGAGGGCAGCGGCGTCATCGGCGTCCTGGGGCGCGTCCCCCGGGGCGGCGGCTGCGGGGGCCGACGGCGCGGACGGCGCGCTGGGGGTGTAGCTCGGACGGGTGGCCTGCGGCGCGCTGGGGGTGTAGCTGGGGCGGGTGGCCTGCGGCGCGCTGGGGGTGTAGGTCGGGCGAGTGGCTTGAGGGGCACTTGGGTTGTAGCTCGGGCGAGTGTCCCGTTCCTGCGGCGCGCTGGGAGTGTAGCTCGGGCGGGTGTCCTGCGGCGCGCTGGGGGTGTAGCTCGGGCGGGTGGCCTGCGGCGCGCTGGGGGTGTAGGTCGGCCGGGTGGCTTGTGGGGCACTTGGGTTGTAGCTCGGGCGAGTGTCCTGTTCCTGTGTTGCGCTGGGGGTGTAGCTCGCCACAGTGCCCTGCGGCGCGCTGGGGGTGTAGCTCGGGCGTGTGGCCTGCGGCGCGCTGGGGGTGTAGCTCGGGCGGGTGGCCTGCGGCGCGCTGGGGGTGTAGCTGGGGCGGGTGGCCTGCGGCGCGCTGGGGGTGTAGGCGGGCCCCTGGCTCCCGCTGGGGCCCAGCGGCGTGTCCGCGCCGTACGCGCCGCCCTGCTGCGGCGCCTGCGGCCCGCTGGGGGTGTAGTCCGGAGGTGAGGTGGGGGCGTCGTCGCCGCCCTGGTCCCCGGCGGCCTGCATGTTGTCCAGGAGGAGCTGGATGGCGGCGGGCACGGGCGGCGGCGTGGGCAGGTGCGCGCCCACGGGCCGGAAGCCGTTCTCGTCCGCCGTGTACGCCACGCTGTAGCGGACGCCGTCCGGCCCCGTGTACGCGTACGACCCGCTCACCGAGTTGAGGCCCTCGCCGCCGTCGTCCTTGAGCTGTCCCTGCTCCGAGAACTCGATGCCGTTCTGGGCCTCGTAGCTGCGGCGGGACGGACAGGCGTCATGAGTACAGAGGCCCCTTACAGGGGGCCGGCCCACGCGGCCTCCGCATGAGGGGCCGCTACTGTGAGAGGCAGGGCGCGCGCCGCTCGCGCCGCGCGCTCACTAACCTGTACGTGAAGGTGCCGTCGCCGGGGTTCTCGTTCACCATCTTGATGATGGCGACCGCGGGCTGCTGCTGCTGCTGGGGCGCTCCCACATCCAGCATGTTACCCCGGCCGCTGTCGGGGACGTTGTCGGGGACGTTGTCGGGTACGTTGCCGGGTGCTTTGGTGGGCGCCGCGGGCTGCACGCCGTTCTCCTCGAAGGTGTCGTCCGGGGTGGGCCCCACGAACGCCGACGCGGCGGCCGGCGGCTGTCCGGGCCGCGGCCGCGCCGTGGGGGGCAGCAGCCCCGCGCCGCCGCCGGTGCCGCCGGCCTGCGCCGCCCCCGGAGGCGGCAAGTAGTTCCTGTTGAGCAGCGCCGCGCGCCCGCCGCCGCCCGCCGCCGCCAGCGCCACCAGGAGTACCGCCACGCGCTGCACACACACGGACACACGCACGCACACGGTCAGCACGACGCAGGTACCCGGAGAGCGGCGGACTCACGCCGCCGCGCACCTCATCCTCACCGTGTTCATGTCGACAGGCACTCGGCAGCTCGGCGAACGCGACTGGCCCACCACGGCGCGGCGGCTCCCATTTATACACCGCGGGGAGCGTCTCCGGGAACCTCCGGGGGCCTCCGGGGGCCTCCGGTCGCGCACGCCCCCGCACCGGGGACCTTCCTCGCCTGCGGCCGGGGGCCCGCGGGGGCCGACGGCGGAGCTGCGTCGTAGGGTCAGGGCGGCGCGTGGGCCCGGCGCCACCGCGCGAATGAATGAGAACAGCGGATCCCCCGCCGCCCGGCTGTGTGTGTGTGTGTGTGATCTGCCGCACTTATTGCCTACATTCAGCGGCGTTTGTTAAGGCGGGGTTGCCTCACCCGGTCTCCGGTTTCCGGGGGAGGGGCAGACAGAGCGGGCGGGGGGCACACCTCTCCTTGCTACGCCCCTGATCCATGCCGGTGGTGTGTTACGTGTGGTTTGGTGACTGGCGGGCGTCCTACAGGCCGTTTCCGAAGGGCCGAGAGAGACAGACAGACAGACAGAGAGAAGAGAGAGAGAGAGAGAATGGTACGACACTTCGGAATCGGCCCGCTGTCCGGCACATCGGTCTGTGTGCAGCGGTCAATTAATTAATCACTCTGTGTAATGCCGTGGCATTGGTGACTGCGAGCACCCGTGGCCGGCCTGGCCACGATGTGTTTGTGTATGAGTGTTTGTGTTTGCGTGTGTGTGTGTGTGTTTTGCAGACGCGCTCGGGAGCCGCCCACCGCGGCCGGCGGCAGCGGCCCTCAGCCCGCGGCCCCCACAAGGCTAAGGCCGCTACACCGCGCCGTGCCGCCACCGCAGAGGAGGAGAAGCAGACGCTCAGATCGGATGCTCCTCTACCGTTCAATCCCGCGTCGTTTTTAATATTTTTTTTCGGCGGTATTCCTGTCTCCGTCTTGACCGCAGATCGACCGCCGCGTGTCGTCTCTCTCTCTCTCTCTCTCTCTCTCTCTCTCTCTCTCTCTCGCTCTCACCTGTGGCCACGGCGGCGCGTGCGGCAGACCGCAGACCGGAGGCGGGCGGCCATGATGGCCTCCGGAGCCGCCAGGGTATAAAGGGTCACTCGGTGATCAGATTCAGATTCGCTTTCAACAGTGCAGCTTCTCTCCCGGACGTCGCCGTGCTCATTTAATTCCCCGACACGCCCCCCGGGCTCTCGGTGACGTTGGCGGCGCTGCCCTTGCGCCGGTCCTCCGTCACCTCGTCGTAGTCGTCCTCGCCCTCCTGGCCGCCGCTGCCCTCCTCGCCCTCGTCCGGGCCGGCGGTCGTCGCGGGCTCCGGCACCTCGCCGTCGTCGCCGGGCTTGAGCAGGAACACGCCCGCCGAGCCCAGGCGCAGGCAGTCGAACTCGAGCACCAGCACGGGCGCGCGCGCCACCCGCGTCTCGAAGTTGAGGCAGGCGTGGAGGTTAACGCCGGGCGGCGGCGTGAACACGTTGAACATGCGGACGCAGAAGTCGACGGTGGGCAGCACGGGCAGCGGCGTCGGCAGCGGCACGCACGCGGCCGGCGGGTTCTTCCCTGCGACACAGCAGCACGCCGCCGTCACCGCACCTGCCCGTCAACACGCGCCGCGCCTGCCCCCCGCCGCCTGCCTGCTAGGCAAAGCTACACACAGACGTTGCCTAGCAGGCGCGCCGGAGGCAGTCGCCATCTTGCGTGTCTGGGCGGACTTTGGCCCGCACTTCCGGCGTCGCGTACCTGAGACGCTGTTCTTGATCACGGACTCGCCGTCCATGAGCAGGTTGAACCCGAACGCGAACTCGTAAGGGTCGTAGGTGAGGTTGAAGCAGGCTGCAATAGCGGTGGACAGCTGAGTAAGCACGTGCTCTGACCGTTTCTCGCGGCCGGCACGCGACGCCAAACGCACCCCTCCTGTTCCAGTTCAAGTAGGACATGCTGAGGCCCGCGCAGCACCCGCACCCGATCTCCTCGCCCTGGCAGTCGCACGGCAGCGGCCCGAAGCGGAGGTTGGGCGCGGCCAGGTGCGGTGTCGCCGCCTTGCAACACAGGACCATGCACCGAACATCTTCGAAACAAGTTTTTTTTAAATATCTGTATAATAAATGTATTGTAAAACTCTCTCTCTCTCTAGCTCTTTATGGGGTACCCCACGAGTGTGACAGAGACACAGAGAGTGTTGTCCTGTGGAGGCCCCCCCGCGCGCCTCACCAGCGGCCGGTCCGCGCCGGACGTGAGCGGCAGAGGCCGCCTGTTGACGGGGTCCGTGTACTCGAAGGTGACCGTGTCCAGGGCGCCCCGCGGGCTGCCGTCCACGAGCAGGGCCGGCAGGACCGCGAGCAGGACTTGGGCCGTCGTCGGCATGGTGTCGTCGGCGGCGGGACTGGGACTGCCGGTGCCGGAGCCCCGCGGGGGCCGCGTGCGCGCACAAGCTCACCCATCCCGCGGAGCCCCCATCGGGGACCGCCCCCGTATCCGCCGTATCGAACGCGAAAGTGGGGCGTCGTCTGTGCCGTTGGGCCACGCCGCCCGGATGCCCGTCCCCGCGGACCCGCCTGCCTCCGGGAACTGTGCTTTCGCAGCGTCGCCGTCTCTCTGTCGCACCCGTGGGGTGCCCCGTAAGAGAGCGAGAGAGAGAGGTCAGACGCTTTCGGAATCGCTCGGTTGCAGTCGGGTTGCAGCGCCTCAATTCGGGCCTCGCCCTGAAAGCGCGACAAAATAATGTTTTCCATGCGGGACTCCCTCTCACGTCCTGACCCTCCCCCCCCCCCCCCCCTCTCTCTCTCTCTCTCTCTCTCTCTCTCTCTCTCTCTCTCTCTCTCTCTCGAATCTCCGCCCCCTTTCATTTCTTTGCACCTTGCACTTCCCTGTCCCCCACCACCACTTCCGGTTCCGCCGCCAGGCTGCGATCCCCCCCCCCCCCCCCTCTATCTCCGCCTTGACAGTCCCGCCTCCCGCTGCCACCGTCGCTGTCAACAAGTGCCGTTCTAACCACAACAAGCCGCCCCCGAGCGCGGCCCTCGAGCGCTGCTCGGCTGACGGGGTGCCGATGGCTTACGCCCGTCGTGCGCGGCGCCGCCGAGTCCGTACCCCGTGCGTTCCGCTGCGTTTTGCTGCGGTTGGTGTTGTTGTTGTTCGGGGTGCCCCGTCCCGTCGGGAGCGCGGCCCGACCGCCCCCCACGGACACGCCTCCTTTCCTCACCGAACGCCCCGTGTTCCGTCCGGGTGTGTGTCGCTCTGAAACGGCGGCGTGCAGCCCGTGCCGGTCGCAGCATCCCCGGGTCCGCCCGTCATTTCTCTGCGAAACCTGAATGACATAACCCCCAATTCCTGTTCCCTTAATGCCCACCCCGGACTGGACCCCCGTAATGTGCCCCGGCGCGTTACTCTGTGATACTTTTATTTTGCGTGACTCAATTAGTGTCAGTCATTAATGTTTGCTTTCCCATTCTGCTTGCAGTGTTTTAGAAAATGTCAACCGAAAATGAAGAAGAAGAAGTAGTGGAGAGTTTTTCAATCTCTCTTGGAAACCTGACGGTGGAGAGTGAAGCTCAGATAGATCTCTTAACTCAGGTAGCAGAAGAAAATTTGAGTCAAGCTGGGGCCATTGTCAAAGTTGTCAATGATCAGTTAAGAAAGGTTAGCTAGTTATGGTGAGCCTGTCGTGTGATTCTACTCTCATAATTTGCCAACTGCTTTGACACTTGTATTTCCTGCTCAGGTCCCTCATTCAGCCAAGCTGCCAATTTTGTATTTAATTGATTCCATTGTAAAAAATGTAGGTGGAGATTATATTGGTCTATTTCCTTCTGTACTGAAACAATGCTTTGCCGACATTTATGAGAAGGTATGGTTCAACGCCTCTTTAGTTAAGTCCAGCTCATCAAATTTTCTCTGAGTATATTTAACTCCCAATTTATATCGAACCAGGTTGATGAAAAGACTAGACTGTCAATGTGTCAGCTTCGCCATAGCTGGAGTAATATTATTTCTCCTAAAAGTTTATGCCACATTGATATGCAAATTCAAGAAATTGACCCAAATTGGACTGTGAAAGTGGGGCTGTCACAACTGCCCCTAAATTCATCTCCAAAGATTCTCATCAATCGAAATTTTTTGTCCTCGGTTTGTAGCAGTATTGTATGCATTTGAAATTGAAATATTTCAACGTGGTACCTTTTACTACAATTTCTTTCTTTTCCCTTTTTTGTGTGTGCAGGCATTAAATTTTGGAAATGCAGAAAAGGATGAAGCCGAGATTTTGCGTGAGCAGTTATTGGCCCAAAAGAAGCTTCGAGAGCTGGAAAGAGAACAAATTATCGCTAATGTGCCATGCAAGTCAGAATTGGGTGGCATCAAGGTAATCAAGTCTGTCTGGCAATTCAGGTAAATCTTCAGTGACTTTGGCTTGATTGTATTTTATTTCTGTCAAAGGAATCTTCAACAAAGCAGTGTCAAGAGAAAGCTGAGACTGCCTCATCATCTTCAAATGGAAAGTCATCTAAAAGTCAAGCAGATTCCACCACAGTCTGTACTTTTTGGTCCTTAAATTTAACTTTGCTGATCTATGATTTTCTATAGTACCAGTTAATGTGCGTGTTTTTGTTTTTTTCTTATTCAGAATGATGGATCTTCTGCTCATAAATCAGAGAACGTCCCAGAAACTGCCGTGGTACCTTCTGATAAAAATGATTCTTTCTGTGATAAACATGCCAGTGGACAGCTTCTAAACCTTCTTTCGGCATTGATTGCCAAGCAAAACAATAAGTGCATGGAACAACTGAGTGAAAAGTTGCCATTACACAAATATTATTTCAAGCATGACAAACATAGAAAGGATTATAGGCCGACCAGATACTCAGGAGACAAGTCGTATAGAAGCTACAATTGTTCTCGAAGTAGGTCATACAATAGGTATCGGTGTAGGTCATATGACCGGTATCGTTGGCGTACTGATTCAATAGATGGCAAAGAGGCTGCACATCGGTGTTCTGAGAAAGCTAGAGATCATTATCGTAGATCCTCAGCAGAGTTAGCAAAGCCAGGGAGTATTGACGAACCAAAGTCTCCGGGTTCACAAGACTCTCCGTATTCTTCTGAGGTAAGCCAAACACCCGCACTTGTACACGAAGAGGATCTTGTTAACCGGTTACCAGAGGATGTGTCTGAGATTAGAAATGATGCAGTTTGCATCTATCCAAAACGAAAGTTGGACTTTGAGAGAGCTGAGCAAGAACCACACGTAAAAGCACCTTGTGTAAATAGGTATGCTCCTCTTTGACTGTGGTGTTTTGCTGATTTTGTACGTACAAATAACTTAGTCTATTACTTTTTGATCTGTAGTGCCAATATCACATTGTCAAGTCGCCCATCTCCCAGTGTTATTGGTGGAAGAGAAACTCAGAATTTCAGAAGTGACATGACAAATTGTAATGCCAGAGTTGAAGAAACTAGTCCCTCTCATTCTCTTGTTGCCAACACCTCACTTTCTTCACATTCTTCTGCTCAGACTTGTGGTGAGTTATTATTTATTCTCTTATGGCATAATTTACCTCTCACTTTTCTCATATCTTGTTTGATATATATTTTTTAATTTTTAAAATTCTTTTCAGATTTTTCTAGAAGTACAAATTGTGATCAAAATACTCCTCAGCTATTCAATTCTGAGACAAAAGCAGCTTTGTTGACACCTAAGCCTAAAGGTCAATTTATAGAAGAGTCATTGGAAATACAAAGAGAAATCCATTATAACCATGGTTGTGAGTTTTTTTTTTTGTCTCTTTTTCCTTTTTAAATTTACTTAATTTTGTTAACCTGTATTGGATCAATCTCATTTTACCTGTGCTCTGCCTAGATGGACTACCAGAAAAAAATTATGATGATGGTTGTGTGGAGCAGGAAAACATTTTATGTACAACTCCACAACTGAGTGAGAAGCCCATACTTCAGTCTGGGTCACATACTTTTCCACCAATGAAGAAGAACCCAGTGTCCAATGTGGAAACCAGCATTGATTTTATCAGAAATCACAATCTAGATGAAAGGTTGTCTAAGTAACTTGCAGTTTTTCCCTCCACATGCACTGAACAACATTTAAATGAGGATATATAGTGGACCATACTTATTTTTATGTCTTTGTCGGTCTTTGCAGATATTCTCACAAGAACACTGGGACTGATCCCACAGTTTACATTCCTGCTGCAAATCAGTTCGTTCTAGAACAAATTTCGAAGGACAGTATGAAATCTATCCTAGTTGATGGAGTGAGTAGAGAGATACGTTTTTATGGATGGACTGCTCTTGTTGGACCTGGTACTGATGATCCAAGAGAAGTATTTTTCAAACCGGGAGAAGCAGAGATAATTATTAATGACATAGTTGTACCTTGTGCATTTCACAAGCCTGATGTAGAAGTAGTGGTAAATTGTAAACGGTTTCGGTGAGTCTTTATGCTTATGTACGGTTGCACTCTTGTCTTGCAGTGACTACAGTTTAATCTGTGAAACATTTCAGAGTACGGCTGGGGGCACCAACTAGAGAATTAATAGTGAACGATGAAGGCTTTCAATGTGCCTTTAATTGCCCCCCCATAGAAGTACATCTTTCTTCTGGAGATATTTTGTGTGTGCAGCTGAAATCAAGCACTTTGCCAACAGTCGAGATTGGTGTCGTTCGTCGAGATCTAGTTGTGGGGCAAGTTTTTCTTGGTATTGATTCAGCACACTTTGTTCGAATATTTCTGGATGCTAAACCTCAAAGGTATGGTACTTCAAATTTTTAAATGGGGAATATCACTTAAATAAAATGTACAAATTTTCCAATTTTGTGATCCAGCTTCTGTGTGGGCGGTGTACCACATATCTTATCGTTTGCTGATGGTTTAAGAACCATCCTTGTGAATGATCAGCCAGTTCAACTGCAATTTGGAGGCCCTCCCATTGCACTCACGGTCAATGGAGTCAAGCATTTTGTGTCGCTCTCAGAGTTACCATCAGGGATTATCCCTGGTCAAGTATACATTGTCAGAATGCCTTGTGTCGTGTCAGAGTCTGACATTATGCAATGCAATCCTGGACGGAAGCCTTATCTCTTAGAGACGCCCCCCATTCCCGCAGCAGAGTATAAGAAAACTTGGAAGCGTTCATGTCAGCGTAATTACATGAAAGGTGTGTCCAAAAGAACTTCCTCTTTTACACTGGTGTTTTTTGTTGTTTTTTTTACAAGTCATACTCCAAGTCATGCTGATTTCAGGGAGGGCCAATCAAAATAAAAGGCGTTCCAGATCCGGTGTGAACTTTGCCAGAAAGCTCCAACGCATGAGAAGATGGTCTGACAACCCAGTGAGTGTTTCAGAGTCTTGTAAGGACGACTACCAGACATCTACTCGGAACTATCATGCAGCAGGATCACCAGAATTAGTGCACCACGGTATGTTTTGTAAATGTTGTTCCTCACAACAAAGTTTCCCACTGCTCTCAAACTATTTTCTTTGTTCTCCATCCAGAGAAATATATAAACTCAAATGGTGATTCAAGCTGCAAGTCCAACATCAATGTCCATGAACTGTTCCAAAATCTTTGTGATGTTGGTCTGTTGAAACCTCAAAGCACATCTAAAGGGAGCAAGTCTCCAGGGGAGGAAATTTATGAAGTCGACTTCAAAGATAAAACATCCTTAAAATGGTACAAAATACTTTTAACATTTCATAATTATTTTATCTTATTATAAGTTATGTCTTATGAAACTGTACTCTAAATTTAGGAAACAACCGAAGATAATTGCAACTCTCTACTGTGGAATTCAGTGCAGCTCTTGTGGTGTCAGATTTTTGACGTGTAATGCTGCATCATATAGGGAACATTTAGATTTGCATTTCCAACAGAATCATAAACTTAAGAAGACGGAAAATTTTCAAAGTAGAAGTTGGTATTGTGAAAAGAGGGCATGGATCCAGTTAGGGGACCTTGAAGTCAATGTTACAACAGGTGGTGAGTTTTGTAAAATAATCTGTGTTTTTTTTTTTTTAATTTTTAAATTTACTGCTCCTCCACAGCTTTTCAGTTGTATATGTTCTCTGCAGAAGTGGAAATGTCATGTGAAAAGGTAAAACGGGTTGAATGCAGTGTGCCATCTAAAAGCCATCCTCCAGGTTCAGTCTGTGAGGTATGTAGAGAAAAATTTGAAGAATTTTTCCATGATGATGAAGAGGAGTGGCACCTGAGAGACTGCATGTCAAGCGAGAAAGTTCTTTATCATCCTACTTGTTTTAAGGTACTTGAAAATTTGTGATTTAGAGAAGATTTACTTTTTAAGAAACACAGCCCTTTTTTTTTAAATTTTTTGTCGGCTTGTATAAACCGTGTATTTTGTCTTGTGCAGGATCAGAACTCAACGAGCAGTTTCGTTGTGGCAAGCAAACCTGTCACAATTGATACTGATTGCGACGGCAATGAAAGTCTTCAACTAGATGGTGTTAGTGAAAGCATTCCCAGTTCTGATGTAGACAGTTGCCAGCCCGCTCTGGAGATGGATCACTCAACAAGTAAATCCAGCTCCCCATTTTTGGCTTATCCTCCTCTGAACACAAAACAGACTTTTCTCAACTGCAATTTTGTTTCAGGTGGTTTGCTAGTTGCCTTTGAAGAAGAGAATAGTTTAAATAACCAAAGAGCCAAAGAGGTTGTAGATGATGTGTGTGAGCAGTCAATTAATATTAATGACAATAAAGATCTTGTTAATGACTCAGAAAATTTCATGCCAGAGGAGTGTCCAGGTACCAAATCTGATCCTTTAAATCCTTGTAATACCAGTAACTGTTGTAAAGAGGAGGATGCGGATAGGAATGTAAAAGATGTTGAGTTGAGGTGTGTGTCTGAGAGACTCGAAACTGTGATACTGAAGCCAAAACTGGCTGGGCGCAAGCTTGTACTGCTGCCTCCGGCCGTGAAAGGTTCTGAAACGTCCAATCTGTGCTGTGTGACGTAAAGGTACACTTTCTATATGAAAGTCACTGCATAGCCCAATTTATGTTGGATCCATTATGGTCCAATCATGAAAGTATTATATTGACAAGTCCTTTTTTTTTTGTGATTATAGTTTAAGTTAATTTATGCCGTTTCAGTAATTAAAGAGTATTGAATTATCTGGGGTAACGGATGCACCTGTTGACTTACAAACTTTGTGATTCTAGCTACGTTAAATATAGGGACTAGTTTAGATTAGGTGTTATTTTCATTGATCGAGGGAGCAAATGTACCTGGCATTGTTGCCTTTCAGAGGCAAAATTTTCTAGAAATATGGTCAAGAAAAATTATTCAGTGCGTTAAAATATTCATCCCATTGGTCATCCTTTATTTCTTTTTTTCCCCTTCTATAAGAACCGTGAAGAAAGTTGTTTTATTTATGTTTTGTTGTGTGAGTTCTTCAGACATCAGTATTATTTTCCTTATGCCAAGTTATCTTTTTATCTCATGACATTGACTTGTAGAGAAGTGTCTGAATGATGACTGACTATTTTTCCTCATTCTCTAATCTATTGCCTTTCTGTAATGGTGGCCGTGGGTTGCTGTTTACAGAATAAAAGGTCAAGATTTCAGTAATAAATCTTTATTCATTTTTATCTTTAAATATCAGTCAAAATGTAACATGAATAAATAAAATGTACAAAATACAGACCAAAAATTGTGTTTTCTATATCTTCTCCCTAACTTTTATTACAATTAAAGGGTCTCAGAATAACTAATTCACTTGAGAAATGCCTAACAATCCCACTACTTTTTACAGTGAAACTGATGAACTTGATAAAGTAAGGGGACAAAAAGTTGAGCGATGGAATTAAAAGAAAAGAAAGGCCCTTTCGGTTCACAAAATCGAAGGAAGGCAAACAATTTTCTGATTCAGTCAAAATTAAGAACCGATGATTACAATCTAGTAATTGACAAAAAAACAACGATATCCACAAAACTAGATTTTCTACTCTACACAATTCCTTTCTTCGACAAGGCGGGAGGAGTAGGAGCGGCTGTCCCCAGTCCTTGCGTGGGGGGTGGGGCGCTCGCGCTGGTACGCCCCGAGCTTGGCACGGCCCGATCTCCCTTTTGGCACGCCCCGAGCCGGGCTGGGCAGAGGTCCGAGCCCGTCACGCCGCCCAGCGCCAAGTGTCTGTCGTCTGCTTCCTGGCCGCGCCCGTGGCCGCCGGGCCCGGGCCCGCCCCTGCCAGGCCCAGGTCCGCCATCGCGCCGCCCCCGGCACCGCCGCCGAACCCGAACGTCTCCGAGTCCGATGGGTGCTTGTCGGACATGGGCGAGAACTGGTGGGCCGTGTTCAGCTTCTCCCATACCTGTAGCAGAAAAAAACGTGCATTTTTAAAAAAATCGATATATTCTTTAAGTAATCATATTTTTTGTTCGGGGTAAGAGCAGCCTTGGGGGCGAGGAGCCGGCCTGCGGGCTGGTGGGTATTTTTAAAATCGATATATTTTTTTTAAGTGTAATATTTTTCTGTTCGACGGTACGGACCTGCGGGCTGGTGGGGTCCACGATGCGCACGTAGCCGTGGCGCTCCGTGTAGAACCAGGCGCGGCCGTCGCGGTCCAGGAAGCTGGGCGGCGAGTAGAAGGGCCCCGGCAGCCGGGACAGCCACTCGGCCCTGGACAGCGGCCTGCCGCGCTGCACGGGCTTGCCGTCCAGGCCGCGGTGGCTGTTGCGGCACAGCCGCCCGAACCGGCACACGTTGCTGCCCCAGATGAACCAGCAGGGCGGCGGCCTGTAGTCGCGCACCAGCCGCGCGCGCTCGCCGGGCGTCAGCGGCTTGGGGTGCGTGATGAAACGCGTGGGGTGCACGGGCGCGCGGCACATGGGGCACGGCACCATCTCCGCCTCGGCCTCGTCCTGCAAAGAGTCACAGGTCAGCTGTCACGGCGGCGCCCGCGGGCCGCCGGGTAGGCCGGCCCGCGCGGCACGCGTGCGCCGCGGGCCGGCCCACCCGGCGGGCGGCAGCGGTACACACTCACCTCGCCGTCGTGCGGTTCGTCGCCGCCGCCGGGGCCGGGGGACGACGGCGAGTTGATGGCCTGGTTGAGGCGGTAGTCGGAGGCCTTGCGCGCGCACCACACGCACCACACCATGGCGCACGAGCAGGCGCCCACGAAGGACGCGTAGATGTGGCGGGGGCGGCACGTCGAGTTGAGGTGTCGCGCGGGGATGCGCTTCTCGGGTAGCTCCAGACACACGGAGCACTCCATGCAGGCCGGCCCGTCGGCCCGCGCGGCTGCGGGGGACAGGGAGGGCGCGGGTTCGAGTACCGGCCGTGCCGCGCCGCGACGCCGCCAGGAAAGTAGGCAAAAAAGCGGTCCACGCAGAGGGCTGCGGTGGTGGTGGTGGTGGTGCCCACCCCCGCCTGCTGGGCAAACCACCAACAACTGCGACGAGGGGTTGCCCTGTAGGCAGGCAGGCGGAGGTAGGCACCCACATTTCATCCAGTGTATTTGCCTACTTTTCTGGTTGCGCTGGCCAACCACACACACACACACACACACACACACACTCACAGGACTCTCTCCCCCTCCCCCTCTCCAACGTCTCCTGGAGGGGAGGAGGCAGAAAAACCACGACAAGAACAGCTGGCGGCGCTGCGTGGGAGGGGCCCCGTGTTGACGGCTGACGGCCCTCCCAGCGGCCTGAAACGTCGCCGTCAGGACGACCCCCCGCGCCGAGGGCGGCGGCCGACACCGGCGGCGACGTCCACGGCAGCGACGACGACGGCGACCCTCAGTCCTCACCTGGACGATCACCCCGCGCGGCGCGGGCCTCGCTGTCGTCACGACGGCCAGGTGTCGGGGCCGCGGCGTCGTCGTCGACGTCCCTTCCAGCTGGTCGGTCCGCGGGCACCGGGGCGAGACGGGGCGGGGGCGGCCGCGAGCCCAGGTCACCGTTGTCGTGACTGCGACGACGGTCCGCGTGCGGGACAGCGTCAGCTACGCCTAGGAAGCTACGCCATGGCCAGGCCCCATCCCGTATCGACCCGTCTGTGCTGTGGCCCAGGCGGGGTCGGACTGCCGCGCCACCCCCCGCCGCGCCCACCCCTCCGAGACTCCCCGCCCACCCACCCGCGCCAGCGCCGGTGGAGACCCCTGCCGGCCGACACCAAAGCCACGGCCCGCGCTCAGCTTCATACAGTTGACAGTGGTATGGGGGAATGAAAGGCGCAGGAGTACTTAATCACCTCTTTAATTACATCTTTAGAATGTGAAAACATTGAGCACATGGTTGGTTCACAAAGACAAAACGTGGCGTTCCAGACAATGCTCAGAAAAGCAAGCAGCATCCAAAACAGATAGAAAACAAACTTTCCTTTAAGAAATCACTAAGAAACTACCTCAGAAGCTGATGGATATCACGCTCTATATAAAAGTTAGGGTTTGTGGTTTGGTTTTCAGTGTTTAGTGTCCAGCAAAGAATTTGCTGTCATCAATTGCTAAAAACAGTGGGAACCCGGATATGGAAGTATAGTTCTTACATCTGACACAAAAATTAAGAGCTTGTGTTAATCCAGAATACAGTGTACTTGTCTCAAGAGGCATACCAACTTACAACAAAGTTTTACTACACATCTCTTATTACTCTCAAACACTGACCGTTGGTTGACCAAAGGAAACAGAACAGTTTTGGCACGTTTCTAAGAATGTCATTTAAGAAATGAAGAAAAACAAACTTCACACATATACCATTCTACAAAGTTGAAAATAGACACATACAATGTATTTAAATAACATATAACAAAACTATGTACAATCCATCATCTGACTGAATTCAACAAGAAAAAAAATCATTAGGTAATATTTGTACATAATGCGCAAAAAGGTTCCAAACTCTATACAACATATAAATGCAAGATCTTGTATTATTCAAACCCTTAAAATTTTCAAGAACGACAGCAATACTAAGAAACATACACTTTAAGATGTTAGATCACGGACGGTACAAACTCTCAGAGAATAATTCTGCTATAGAAATGCACAGTTCTTTGCCCTGTACAGTAGCTATCAGAAACATTGAAATTCTCAACAATACACAATTTACAAATCAAGATTAAAACAATAGGAATTTTCATCTATGGTAACACAAAACCTACTCTCTATTACCGTCATGGAACACAAATCACCCATAGCATTTTTATATTAAATGTTGGAGCAATTTTACCCTTTGAGACATAAAATCCCATGACTAGGTCATTAGACATAAACTATACAGCAAACAGCTGCAAAACTCAAACAAAGGAAAATTTCAATTGAAGAAAAATTCAATATATTTATCTTTATTACATTGGTCAGTGATAAATTCATTTTGCACTACATGTCTAAAACAATAAAACTGTATGCAGTTTTACAGATGATTATTTAAATTTCCCCAAGCAGATCCACACTTGACATAAAATAAAAGAGCACTAAAGGACTGACTACGTCAATCCCACTGAATAAACAAACATATAGAATTGATGGAGAGGCGAACAATTAATAAGACACCAGAGAAGCAGCTCGCAGTATAAAAACTTTTGGCGATGAGAAGTAGCTTCACGTCACAAACTTTCACACGTCTCACTCACAGATGATGAGGAGTCCTCCATCTGTCTATCTAAGTCTGTCCTGTTTGTAACACATGAAATAATTTCCACAAGACATCGTCCAAATTCTTCAATAATTAACTTCTCTGCTTCAACATCATCTAAATCTGTCTTCTCTGCTTTTTCAGCTTGTGCTACTAGGCATTCACATGTAGCATTTACCACATTGTCCGACATAATGCTGTCTGAACGCCTGCAACATTAAAAATAAACAGAATGAGACACATAACTTTTACACAATTTCAAAACCATTCCAGAGACTTTAACACACCTGCTTCCTTTTCTAAGGGAATCCTCAAGCTTTATTGAGGAGATGTCTGTTGGCTGGTGGGATTTCTTTTTAAGACCCCCTGACAGTAAAATTGGACTGTCTAACTCTGAAACCTCTATAAGTTCTCTTAAACTTCTCCTGTCTACATCGTCTTCAATATTTCTGCAGCCGACGCATTTGCAGTTATTAGAGCAAGCAATCTTTGCCTGTAAAGAATTTGAAAAAGAATAGACAGAAAAAAATTAGTACTTTGGCTGATCTATATTGTTAGATTATAAACACCCACAAACAGTTAATTAAAGACATTTCTTGCAAGTTCAAAAACTTAGCACAGCAAAATAATAAAATGAAGAAATATGTAACAATAAGCTCATACCTCATAACACTCGCAATAATTTTTGAGGCATCCTGAACGTTTGCAGTTGCATCCTTTGTTGTGCCTTCTACCATCCCCAACAATTCCTTTCCCAATTTTAGGTCTAAAAGCATTGGGATTTCGTTCTAAACAGGAACGAATTGCTCTTTGTCTATCTTCTTCATGTTCTAAGTTATTAAAACAGCAATTGCAATTGCACTGGAAACAAAACTCGCCATTTGCAAAGCAGTCACAGTACCTGAATTGAAAGACAAAAGTAATATAAAAACTCAAATTCAATATTAACTGGAAGAGCACGCTCACACTCCAAACATTACTTACAACTTCAAACACTGAGATTTAGTACAGTTACAAGGTTTACGCGGCTTTATTCCATTAGGCTCAGGTAACTGTGCTTTGCTCGGCTTGACTGCAGGAATGATGGTAGGCTCCTTCAAGAGGGTTTCAGCATCGGTTTCCTCAATCGTACTGTCCTCATCATGTAGCCCTTGAAGAATTGGCTTAATATCAATCTCACCTTGGTCTCCACTCTGAAACATGATGACTCGCACATTAGTTTCTGCATCCCTTCACATTCCTCAATTCATGACTTGACTCTTAAATGAACATACCCCATTCGGAGACTGAAGAGATGTTGACGGTAAAACAACGACACTGCTGCTGGGAGTGCTGTTTGTGGTAGAGCAAACTGCAGACATCACACTACTCGGAACAGAGGTCTTAATTTGGGTCATGGATAATGAAGCCGGAATGATTAACCTTTGACCTTGTACACTTTTTGCCAACACCTGGGTGCCCAAAGGAGAAATATTAACTAACAATTTTTTGTTCTTAAGAATACACTCTGTAACAATGTCAAACAGTCATCAGCTTCACAAACCCACCGGTTTCGAGGCCCCTGAGCCGACAGGGATCATCTTGATGCTGCTTCCGGGTTGGGTGTTGGGAGCCGAGGCAAGGGTGAACACTGTGCTTCCCTTGGCCATGGTTGTATTGGTGACGGTAGCTGTAGAGTCTGACGCTGATGGGATGCTAACAAGACGAACATACTGCATCTAAAAACAAAATTTAAGTTTGAGCCCAATTTTTTCAAATTTTGAGACAATACAGGATTTTAGCTGCTGTAAAAGCCACTTTCACATACCTGTTTCCCACCAATTTGCACTGGCTGGAAACCTGAAGAGTTGGCAACAATAGGTTGGCTAGAAGTCGGTATCCGTAAACCAAGATTACTAGCACTAGCTGCAGGTCTTATAGTAGCCTGTAAAAGTAAAAAAGTTGGTAAAAACATTAGGCAAAAGCAATTAAGGATAGAAAACATAATTATATAGTGAAATTTATAACGAACCTGTCTGATAAAAACTTTTGGAGGACTAACAGTTGGGTTAGGAGGAGGTGCAGGTAATATTTTAGCAGGTGATTTTGTTCCTTGAGGCACGATAGTGACTCTAGTTCCTGTTCCTGGCAATACTTTATTAACTATCAAACCCTAAAAATACAAAAAAAAAAAAAGGGAAAATGAAGTTAGTTAAACAGATGAAGTAAGCACATAATAAATGAATTTTGAATACGATTAGGAGCTTACCTTGCCACCGGGTGATGGTGGTACAATTTGCTGAACTTTGTTAGGTGTGAGAACTCCCATAGGCCGGGCCTGAACTACCTTAATGGGCTGACCCTGGGGATTGTTCACAGTCATACCTGCCGATGTTTGAAACATTGTTGGCTTCCCTTCAGTCTTTATTATCCTTGCCTCAGAGGAGACACCAGGTATAGTGGCCACCCTCATTCCCCCTGTTAAAAGTCTGACTTGAGGACCACCAAGAATGAGTCGCTGCTGGTCTCCAAGCTTTCCATCCTGAACAGGCAAAGCCACAACTTGAGGTTGGGCCCCAGTGCGAGGTAGTAGCACCTTGGTAACAACCTGCTGCAATAAGAGGACCAAGTTCAATATTTGTAGAGGAAAAATTATCTTGTGATGCAAAATAAATTTTATGAAAATGTTAAGAGGAACTTACCCCTCGTTGGCCTATTGCCTGAGGATTTAATGGCCTGATACCAGCCACACTGACTGCTGATCGACTAATAAGTTGCGGCGATGCAACTGATACAGGTCTGACAACAGTTTGAAATTGCGGGCTGACACCACCAGCATTTATTCTGCCAACAATCTGTGGTATCTGCAGCCCCTTTTTCCCAGCAGGATTGTTGGTGGTCACAACCCTGTTCCCTGGGGATGACTGGATCACTACATAAGATGTTGAGGGATGTTGACCAGCAGCACTAAAGAGTACAGGTGTTCCACGGATAATGTTGTTCGATGAAACCACTACTGTGGATGCGGCGGAAACTTCCATTTTGGCCTCGGATGAAACAGAGCCTCCAAGATCTCCACTGATAAACTCCTCCTCCTCAATTTCCATCGTCTCTTCATTGGGTATAGTCACACACACAGTCTCTTCTATAACTGGAGGAGCTTCAGACAGAACCATTTCATCACTTTCAGCTGCCAACAGCTGCTGTCCAGACAGAGCTGAGAGAGCGGTAAGTTCACCGTCCGTCACAGCTATGGTTTCCACCATGGCCCGAGAGCCACTACGGGCAGAATTATTCCCTGTACACAAAAAAAAAAAAAAGACTTAGAAATCAGTGAGATGTGCCTTTCACGTACTAGAACCTAATAACTCATGCAAACAAAACACTAGCAAGTTGAGAAGTATATTCCGTAACTTGCAAATTACACCAGGGGTTAGTTTGTGAATATTTATCTCTAAGCAAAGGTTAGCGTAGCGAAGTAAAATTAGAATAATAAGGATATAAAGGTCTAGCGATACAAACACAAGTAGAAAACTTTTAATTTGTGAGGGTCCTTGGAGGCAAGTTTTAAGTTTGCACCATACCTAACAATCATTTAAACCTATCACTTCAAATTCACTGTTGAACTGCATAAAACATGGGGACAGCCTGACGTCGAATTGTACACACAGAACATCAAAGACAGCGATGATGTTAACACATCAGTACAGAATGAATAGCACAGTGGCTGCCTGAGAGAATGGACTCACATACACCAAGTCTTAGTAGGAGAAAAAAGGCTGACAGCAAGCACCGCCTGAGCGAAATTGTGTCAGAAAAGTAAAGGCAAACCACCGGCTCAGGAACGGGGGGAAATTGAACGAAATACACGCCAAGTGAGATGAAAAGGCATCTCTGTTTACAAACATAGGTTAGGTACACACAAAACTACTCAAACCCCAGGCTCATCTCTTACGAATTGCGTGCACCCACCTTTGGCAAGCATCTTGAGAGGTCAGCTGCAAGTTTGGTGTAATTGTACACAATCCATGGGTATCCAAGGTCACGTAGCGCGTTAGTTACAACGGCATTTTCAAAGCAGCTCTCAAAACGGGCGCGCCATTCTGGGGGAGGCTAGTGGAGGTTTAGCTCAAATGACGCGCCATTTTCTGCCACCACGGCACGGAAATTTGAAAATGCGGGCCGTGCACGACACATTTAACGCGAAGATACTCTAGCCAGGAGACATGCCCGTGGTCACTGAGGTGTCACTTGTGCCGTAGCACTCCCCGATAAGGCCAGGAACAGAGTAAACCCCTTAAACCCGACAGAAGTAAGGTTAAATTCTCTTCGTTATGAGACAAGGTTGGAGACCCGAGTCGGAGAAACGAACCCGGACGGCCCCGCCGACTGCCAAACGCGGCCAACAGCAGCTGGGCGAGCTCGAGAGCGTTCCACGCACCCGGGGAGGCGCCCGAGAACCCCAAACACAGAATAAAACTTATTAAGCCAACCAACTTCATAAACAACCACAATGGTTTAAATCACGCGCCCTCCATTACCATCCCACAATGCAACGCGGAGGTCCGCGTGACGTCACGCGAAAGAGCGCGACAACCAAAACGCGAAGAAGTGCGGCCGCGGTTTTCTGAAAGTCCGGCCCGAGATAAAGGAGAAAACCCGTCTTAATTACTCCGAGTCGTTTCCTGCCGCGGGCGAGTCCGCGCGGGCGTGGCGGCCGCGGCCTGCCCGCGAGTCGACGGCGGCCCGCGGCGGCCTACTTCCTCCCTCGGATGCAGACGTGGAGGGCCCCTCGAAAAATGCGCAAGCGGCCAATTAACGAAATACCGCCAAAACTGTCTTCTCCGGGTAATTACGAAATCCGGGCCCGGCGGGTGTGGCATCCACTTCCCTCCGGCGCGCTCGCCGCGGGTACGCGCGGGGCGTGCCGCCTCGTGGGTTGCCAGCTCCCCGCAGCAGCCCGCAGGCCGAGATTCCACTCGGGACAGTTTGAACGAGGCGTTTCTGTTCCGCCCCCTGGATCGCCACACCACGTGACGCGGGCTTAGTCACTTGTTCGGATCGCGGGGGAAATTTTGGACAAAGTTTGTGTTGTCGGAGACGAGGACGCATGAGTAAAGAGGGCAGGGCCGGGGGGGAGCCCTGGGAAGACGCGGCTAGAGTCCAGCCGCTTTGTTGTAGGACATGTTATCGCCGTTTGCTTAGTGCTCGGCCGATGGCCGGACTCGAAGGGCTTCACACAAACCCCGACTACCGCAGCCCGCAAAAAAAAAGTTTTTTTCTTGTTAGAACGATAAGCCATCGTCCGATGGTTCGAGTAAATATGACCCCCGCCTGTTGCTTGTGTTCCATGTACTGTTCGATCAAAATTCCCAATTTGAATAAAGCGCCTTGTTCAAAAATGCGGATGCGTTTGTGGAACTGCAGAATACTTAGCAGATTAATGGAGTGGTGGATTTAAGTAGGAAGCGCGGGAGGGGATGAGCGGCGAACCCCATCTCCAGCCTGTGCGAGGCTACACATCGGCGTATGAGAAATACTACACTACACGCACGCGGAAGCAGCGCCACGGTGCCGCGCGGCGGGCGCGAGAACTACAGCGCCGCGCGGCGGTCTGTTCAAATGTGGGACCAGCGGGGTAGGCGAGCGGTGAATTTGCCATACTCAGATCGCGCATCCGTTCGTCGGCTCGTAACGGCAAACAGTTTAAACTCGGGTTCGAGCGATCCGGGCTCAATCGTGTACCGTCGCTGTAATCTTCTTATATTTTCGGAATCCTTTGACTTATTTCAAAACGAAGGCTAGAATCAGGTCCCGCAGTGAATGTTTCTTGGAATAGCTGCTGTATTTACCTCGATTTACCTTCAATAAGCGGTAAGTGAAATATCTTGGATAATGACAAACGCCGCGTTCGGTTTTAGTGCGTCCTTCTTGCCATTCTTCACCCCACGTCCGGATTACACTTCTACGGAATACCTTATTGCTTTCCTCCCGGTGCCACGTTATCCCGCCTCCTTAGACGACAGGCAGCAGCAGCAGCAGCGGCAGCGGCGAACCTGAACAAACGTCTCCTGGATCTGGCACCGGCGTCAGAGGGGGTCGGGGGGTGGGGGGAGCGGTCCAGCAAAGAGACTGCAAGAGACCCCCCCGGCCACGGTGGTGGCAAGCGACGCGGCGATACAAAATAGCCCGCAGCAACAGGAACAATCAAAGATATGGCGAACGCGTCGCCAGGGGCGGGCCGGGTCCGTTCGCCCCCCCACCCCCACCCCCGGCTCGGCCGGTGGCGCGGCGCCGCCGTTGCCGCGGCCAGCCCCCCCCCTTCAGTCGCAGCGGCCACAGCCCGCCGCTAGGACCTCTCAACCTCACCCTCCGTGGCCCGGGAGGCGAGCGGTCGGCCGCCGCCGCCGTACGTACCGCGACGCCGCACACGCCACGGAGCACGTG
Source organism: Megalurothrips usitatus (assembly GCA_026979955.1). NCBI lineage: Eukaryota > Metazoa > Arthropoda > Insecta > Thysanoptera > Thripidae > Megalurothrips > Megalurothrips usitatus. The sequence goes on along the minus strand of CM049604.1, from coordinate 3,241,456 downwards.
GTCGGCACGTGCGGCCGGTCCCCGGGGGGTTGTTGCTGCTGCCGCCGCTACCGCCGCCGCTGCTGCTGCTGCTGCTGTGGACACGGCCTGTGATTGGAAAATGGATTATTGAGTGATCAGTCGGTGAGTACCCGACACTCCGCCGTGAGTATGTAGTCCGAGGGCTCGTCTGCTGCCGCCCGAGTACCTTCACAAAGTACGCGAGAGGGTGCTTGACAAGGTGTACGAGTCAAGCACTAGGGGGGCGGTGCTTGACGAAGTGAACAGTCAAGCACGATAGGTATTTCCGACGGCGGAAGTCGCACACCGCCGTTCGGCACTGTGATGTGTCTCGTGTTTGCGCGGTGACCCTACCAAACGGTTGTGACACATCGTCAGCGAGAGCTGAACAAATTTTCCAGCCGGCTCGTCCGGCTGGCGCGGCGATACTCCCTGCCGCGGAGGAGATACTCCCCGACAGTAAGGACCTCCTGCCTGTGCCTCTCTGGCTGAGGGGAGCAGCGGTGGAGCGCCGCCGTTGAGAGGAGACGATTTCGTCCAGGCAACGACACAGCAAGCCCGGTGACGGCGGGCTGCTTCAAGCATAAAAGGGGGATGTTGCGTTCGTATCCAGTTTCGTCCCGCTTGGCCCTTTTATTCGGCGCCACGCCTTAACGGAGTTGGGCTCCACTCGGGGGGAGAATCGCGTCAACTCGGCAGCACAAACACGTCCGCTGGGTGGTGATGGGAGGGGGGGGGGGCTTCAAGTGGTATCGGGTGCCGGATCTGACATCATCGGAAGCTGTGGGGGGGGGGGGGACAAGACCCCCCGCAAACCTTGTTGGCACACAGCTCTCCTCACAGTTACACCTTCTGCAGCGTCCCTTGCTATGCAGTGCCCGGCGGGGGTAGAGTTACCTGTAGGGTTGCCGCCCGAGCTACCCCTACGGCGGCGTGCGGCGTCGGCAGCCAGCCGCGCACTGCCTTGGAAATTTCGTCGTCGGCTTTTTTTTACCCCTCTCTCTCTCTCTCTCTCTCTCTCTCTCTCTCTCCGCTAGTAGGCGATGTTGTGGTGTGGCGGTGGGTAGCAAAGGGCTTACTGGAGGAGGGGGGGGGGGGGGCAGGGGGGGGGGGGACTGGGGGGAGAGGGGGAGGAGGCAATATCGCTCCCAGTCGAGTAAGCCAGACTCCTGCGCACCTCCGGCGGCGGCGGCGGCCCCCTCCCGAATTCCTTCTGTTTTCCCTCTGTGCGGGGCAATTGCCTGTGGGGGGGGGGGGGGGGGGGGGGGGTGCGGTCGCAGGGTGGTTGATGGACAGAAGGAGGTGGTGGTGGGTGGAGGTGCAGGCCGCGCTGACACCGGCAGTCAGTCGTCGTCCCCAGCAGGAACCACCTCACCGTCTCTCTCTCGCACACCCCTCCCCCTCCCCTATCCGGACGGCGGCGGCGGCGGCGACTCTTGACTTGCTCCCGGGGGCCTCTGTTGGCACCCCCCGCTGCCCTCCCCTCCCCCCCTGGTGACCCCCGGACCCGCCCCTGCGGCGACCCCCCGGACACCAGCGGCTCGCGCCTCACGTGACGCTCTGCGCTTGATTTTAATTATGTATTAAAACGAATGGAAATTTATGCGATGCGTCTGTCTGGCCACACCTCTCTATACAGACGTGTGTGTGTGTGTAGGTGTGTGTGTGTGTGTGTGGGAGAGAGAAAGCAGACAGCGGCTCTCTAGGGGGAGACGCCCCCGCCGCCACTCCCTTTGCTGCACTGTCGTGGGGGTGTTTACGGGGCGGAGGGGGGGGGCAAATGTTCCCACACTTTCACACGCGAGCCTTGCTGACGGCTGGGGGAGGGGGGCTGCGTCATGTATGGTGCAGTGCTGCAGGAGTGTGGGAAGGACGCTGCTCCTCCAGGCTCGGATACATCCACCTCTTTGTGTAAAGGTCCTAGAAAAGAGAGAGAGACAGAGAGTGGTAAAGAGTGAGCAGAGAGAGAGAGAGAGAGAGAGAGAGAGAGAGGTAAAGAGCGAGCAGAGAGATCTCATGAGAGAGGATGCACGTTCGATTCGCATGGAGGGTGGTGGTGGTGGTGGTGGTGGTGGTGGTGGTGTGGCGCAGCAAATACAAACACAGACACCATGCTGTGATGCAGTTGGGCTGAGCGAGAGCGGGTGCGCGCGTGTGTGTGTGAGAGATAGATAGATAGATAGATAGATAGAGAGAGACACAGAGAGAGAGGGAGAGAGAGAGACTTGCAGGGATGATTCGGCGGCGGTGGTGGTGGTGGTGGTAATGGAGTGGCAGTGGGTCCTGACACGGCCCTGTTTGCTCTGTCTGTCTCTCTCTCTCTCTCTCTCTCTCTCTCTCTCTCTCTCTCTCTCTCTCTCTCTCTCTCCTCTCCCGGGATCACTCCCGCAGATGCAGGCTTGCCGCAGCCAGGACTGCCCCCTGCTCCACGCATGCGAAGCCAGCCGCCCGTCCTGCCCAACACCCCCTCGCTGCTGCTGCTGCTGCTGCTGCGGTGTGTATCGTCTCAATAAGATTCCTCCAAAACATTCCGCCTGCGAAACATTCCAAAACAACCCTGACCTGAACGAAATGAAAAAAAAAAAACCCTCGCCGAGTTGGATGCCTCCGCAGCAACAAACTACAACAAACAAACAACAACAACAAGGGAGGACCGCAAACAAACGCGCCACAAACGCATACACAGCGGGCTCTGAAACTGAGGAACGAACGGGAAAAAGAGCAACAGCAGCAGTTGATGAGGAGGCCACCCCCCGGGAGGGCATGTCGCCTGCACATTGTCTCCTCTCTCTGTCTGTCTCTGACCGGACCACAAGTTTGTCATTTCTACCTCCTCCTCCCCCTCCTCCTCCTCCTCCTCCTCCTCCCCCTCCTCCTCCTCCTCCTCCTCCTCCTCCTCCTCCTCCTGCTGCCTCTCTGTTCTCCGCGTGTTTTATTCCTCTTGCGCCTCTCCGTGCGAGCTTCCCGGAGGGACACAGCTGCTGCGAAGCGAGAGAGAGAGAGAGAGAGAGAGAGAGAGAGAGAGAGAGAGAGAGATGCAGAAACGGGGGATGCCTGCTGGGTCCAGCAATTATCGTGTTCCTTTTCGAAATAACTCGCGGGAATAAATTATTCCATTTTTTTTTCACTCTCTCTGTCTCTGTCTCTCTGTTTCTGTCTCCCTATATCTCTCTCTCTCTCTCTGTCTCGGTCCGTCGTGCTGAGAGGGAAGAGGAAAACTGCTGCCAGACTGTGCGCTACAACTTTTTCATCTGTTCCGCGTCCTGAGTGCCATTTGTGGCTCCTCGGGCCGTGCTGTGAGAGGGAGAGAGAGAGGGAGAGAGAGAGAGAGAGAGAGAGAGAGAGAGAGGTGGACAGGGGAGGTGCGGCCGCCAGGACCAACGCTACGGCGGCGGCGGCGCCTGTTATTCGCCGGGCATTACACGGCATTACGGATCCGGTGCCCCTCAGCAAGACGACGTTGATAAAATGTCCGTGTCGGCCGCGCGCGACTGTAATCGGGTAGCCCTGCCCGCCTCCGCCCCCCTCCCTGTGTGTCTCTCCACGACGTGGGCACGGCCACCACCACCACCACCACCACCACCGCCACCGCCACCGCGACTCGGACATGCTGGGAATGGTGATGGACTGCGAGTTTCTGGAGAGCAGAGGGCTGCGGGGCACGCGCCGCCGCCGCCGCCGCCGCCGCCGCCACCGCCGCCGCCGCCGCCGCCGCCGCCGCCGCCGGCCCGGACGGACAAGCAGCACGGGGGCAGCTGGGCAGCTGCGCAGCTGCGTACGTCATATCATCTGCTCGTCCCCCGGTACCGCGCCCGCCAGCTGTACCCGCGCACCCAGAGGGGAGGAAAAAAATAATGATTTCCTGGACAAAAAAGGTTCATGACTGACCTGACGGGTACCTATCAGCCCTCGGAAAATATGGTGCACACCGACTGACGTACGGGGAATTGACTTGACTGGAGTTTGACTGGAGTTGCGACTGGAAGTGACCATCTGCCTGACTGAGAGGTCACTTTGCAGGGGGTGGCTTTTGCCGTGGTTGGATTCGGATCGGACGTGATTGGGAGCGATGGAGTATTTTGCGGGTGACGAAATGTTGGTCGCATCAAGATTTATTTTTTGACATGACGGAAATGTTTTTTTACCGTCGGCCACCCGGAGGTTGCAGCAGCGAGCTCCGGGGACAGGGAAACGAGTTGGCCGGAGAGATTAATTACCTTTTCTGTTGGCGCGGCGGTCGTTTCCGATGAAAAACGGGCCGCTCCGGAAGTTTGGGGGGGGGGGCTGTAAAAGTGCATAATTGGCGAAAAAACACACCGCGCTGCGCGAGGTCAGCACGCTCTGTGTGTGTGTGCGTGCGTGGAAGTGTGTGTGTGTGCGTGTGTGTGAGCAGTCCGCCGCCTGTGGGACCCTGCAGCTGCGACGCGTTGTCCCGGTGTGTTTGAAAAAGATTGCGGGCTCGCAATCTAAGGGGGGCGAGCGTCTTCTCCTTGCGCGTGTGTTTGTGTGCGTGTGTGTGTGTGCGCACGCGCCGCTGCGGGGGGTCCCACGGGCGCCATGCGGCGCTACCTCCCGACCCCCCGCAGCGCCCCCCCCCGCAGGGCCCCTCCACAGGGCGGCCGCCAACTTTTCCCTCTCGGACGCGGGCCGCCGCTGTCTGACGTGTGCGCCGATCAGCAGTGTGTGCCCCGCTAAGCCGCAACTTTTGTCGCCGGGGGACGCCGTCGTCGGCCGCCGCCTCCCGGCCTCCGCCTCCCGGCCTCCGCCTCCCGGCCTCCGCCTCCCGGCCTCCGCCTCCCGGCCTCCGCCTCCCGGCCTCCGCCTCCCGGCCTCCGCCTCCTGGCCTCCGCCTCCCGGCCTCCGCCTCCCGGCCTCCGCCTCCCGGCCTCCGCCTCCCGGCCTCCGCCTCCCGGCCTCCGCCTCCCGGCCGCCGCCTCCCGGCCTCCGCCTCCCGGCCTCCGCCTCCCGGCCTCCGCCTCGGCGTGGTCCGAGCGCCCGCTGACGGCGGGGTAGGCAGTCCCGCCCGGCACGGCTGCGCGCCGGGCCCGCCTACCTGCACGGCGCCCTGCCCTGCCCGCAGCAGGGACTCCCCAGGGGCGGGACAAGGGGGAGAAGGCAGGGGGGGGGGGGGAGGTTAATTCCTGGCAGAGCAGTTTCGTGCAACACGGCTTCCTCCTGCCTGATTGATCGGCGCTATTAGGTCGGCGCCATCCCGGGCGCCGTAATTAATGGCGACGAACGGCCGAGGGCTGGCGGCGAGAGGGCTTAACCGGGGTAACCGGGCGGGGTAAGTGAGCCGGGTAAGTGACGCCGGCAGGCAGGGGGGAAGGGGTTTACGTCTGTGCGGCCCCGAGGTAACTGGGGTAAGAGACGCCCGGCTGCCGGCGGAGAGTGTGTGGGTGTGACGTGGAGCCAAGTCGTAGTACGTGGGGTAAGTGGGTCAGGTAGAGTAGGCGGGGTAAGTGAAGTAAGTGGGGTAAGTGTGAGGTGACCATGTACGCTTTGCCCCTTTAATCACCCGTCGCGGCACGGTGGCCGCAGCTGACGCCATGGCTGCGGGGCCGCCCGGTGCACGCGGCCAGCGTCGCCAACTTTGTGTCGCGTCGCTGCGTTTTATCGCCATTTTCATCTTGTCACGGGGAAGATTGAATTCGTCACGCGCTCCTGAGCGCGGTTATTGCGCCGTCCTCCCCCTCCCCTCCCTCCCCTCCCCTCCCTCCCTCCCCTCCTCCCCTCCCCGCCTCTCACCAACTGCCTCGGCTGCTTAACTATCGCCATTGCTCATCGCGCTCCGCGCTGCATCTAATTAGGGTATCAAACAATAACAGTCCCAAACTCGGCGACGACGGCGTGAGACAGAGATGGAGAAGTGGGTGGTAGTAACGAGGAAGAGAGATAGGGATGGAGAGGAAGAGAGAGAGAGAGAGAGAGATAGGTAGGGTGAAGCCTGTTGTACGTAAGGGGAGTAAGTATTCAATACACGGGCCCCGGTCCCGTGCGCTCATTGGATTGGACTGCCACGCGCACCGCGTTAACATGACTACCTAAACACATCTGCCTGTCAGTGTCAGAGAGTGAGAGAGAGAGAGAGAGAGAGATAGAGAGTGAGAGAGAGAGAGAGAACGATGCCAATCCCAGCTGATGCTGCTCCACCGCCGCTGCTTCAAGATGATAATCGTAGGTCATAATCTGTCCCCCCTCCCTCCCCTCCTCCCCTTATTGCAGCAGGAACTCCTTCGGGTGCTTGCTTTAATAAATGCCCGCAGGCCCGACGCCTGGCGCCCTTGCCGCCGCCGCCGGTGCCGTGCCGCCGCCGCCGCCATGCCGCCGCCGCCGCCCGGCCCATCCTTTAGCGTCTCCCCACCCCGCCGCCGCCGCCGCAGCAGCAGCAGCGGGGGTATCCATATATTAAAATTTTTCATGGCCGTGATGGAGTCTGGTGGCGGGGTGGCGGTCGTACGGGGGGGCGCCCCGAGGCCCCGGGGGGCCCCCCGAGGCCCCCCAGGAGGCGCTGTCGGCATCCTGACGATGCGTAATGGAGGGGGGGGGGGAGCACCACGTAATACCCGTAATTACCCGCGCGGTACCTATGCGTAATGACAGCAGTAGTAGCCAACGTAAAAATGTGGCCGGCTGTGCGATGAATTAATTTTTTTTAAAAAAAAGGAAATGAAAATTTTGAAGATGGAGTAATAAATTTGAGATCGATGATTGCATTGCCAAAGGTAAGCTTTGTAAACCGGCGTTTAAAAAATTGGGGAAATCTAAAAAAAGTTGAAAAAATCTGAGAATTTACATTTAAAAAATTAAAAAAAAAACATGAAAATTGAAATGTCAGCATGAGTGTTGTCTGTCGGCGCTCACGCCCCGCATGTCGGGCCGGTGCCAACGTCAGCGGGATCATCCGTCCTTGTCCCTCCCGCTGCTCCCGCCCGCCCCTCGCCCCTCTTCCCGTCCTTGTCACCCACACACACACGGTGCGGCGCCGCCCGCTCCGTATAAACCGCACCGACAGCTTGTGAAAAAAAAATGGGGAATAACGCGGGATTAACAACTTATACGGCTGCCGCGGTGCGGCGAAATTAAGTTTTCGGCGGCCGCCGACGCCGGACCCGCCGCGAATCTGTCACGCGAATAAAAAGATATTCCCGCGATACATAGATAGATAGATAGATAGATAGATAGATAGATAGATAGATAGGTAGCGTACCTGTCAGGCATTTGTGTTTTTTTTTCTTTGGCCTGGCCGCAGCTCCGCCAGCACTGCGTTCAGTTGATTCCTATTGTCTGCCCTTCCCTTCCTCTCTCTCTCTCTCTCTCTCCCTCCCTCTCTCTCTCTCTCCCTCCCTCTCGCTTCACTTCACCCCTCTCCCTTCCACGTGCCGCTGGCGTTGGTGTGAAGGCAATTCGTTATCCGGCCTTCTCTCTCTCTCTCTCTCTCTCTCTCTCTCTCTCTCTCTCTCCCTCCCTCTCCCTCTCGGCACGGCTCTCTGACCTGGTGTGGACGCGTGCGCAACGGTGGGGATGCGGTATAGAGAGAGAGAGAGAGAAAGAAAGAGAGAGAGAGAAAGAGAGAGAGGGTTAGGGGGGGGGGGGGGGTCCGCACACGTACCGCCGTCATCATAAATGTGTGCAAATAGGCGAGAAAACACGCAGCCCTTCTCACTCCCCCCTCTCCCTCTGTGTCTCCCCGTCTCTGTCCCACCCGCACCCACTCTCTGACTCGGCTCTCTCTCTCTCTCTCTGTTTCGCAGGCGCAGTCAGCCGTGCGCTCAGCGGCGCCCCGCGCACGCCCGGTGTTTGCAGTCACTGCCCCCCCCGCGCCTGGAGGCCTGGAGCCCTGGAGGCCTGGAGCCCTGGAGCCCTGGAGCCCTGGAGGCCAAACCCTCTGACGCCGCCGAAATGACTGCCCTCCCAAAATAGGTAAAGTGATTTCCTAATCGTCAGCTCGGAACACACACCGGTGATTGAAATATGCGATTGAAAAAAAAAAGGAAACCAAGAAGGTCATAGATTTTAAACTTCTGCATCCGCAGTGGATTTCTTGTTAGTTGGACTAGATTTTAGATCTAGTAGTTGGGTTTTGGAAGGCCTGGAGTATTTCTAAGATGTAGTCGGGGATTTCTTCCTGCTGAATGAAATGAAATGAAATGAAGAAAAATTACTGAAAAAGGGGGGTGTTTTTTTTTCGCATTACAAGCAAAAGCAGAGCCCGTCAAACCTTGAAGTTCAAACAAAATCGGAGAACAGCCCGTGCACCTCGTGGGGCAACGGCGGCGCCGCCACCTCCTTCATTAAGTGGTGTTGAGATAAGTTGGTGGGCGGAGTGGAATAAGTGAGTGAGAGAGAGAGAGAGAGAGAGAGAGAGAGAATGAGGTTCCGATTCGGCACACCCCGCCCTGCCTGGCCCCCGGGCTGTGTTGCAGTAGCAGCAGAAGAGGCGGCACAAAAAGCTTTAAAAATAATTCCACTTGCTCCTCCCCCCCCCCTCTCTCTCTCTCTCTCTCTCTCTCTCTCTCTCTGGTGTCTCTTGCTATCTGTGTCTGCCGCACATCTCTCTCTCTCTCCTGTCCGAGGTCGCATCTGAACACGCTTCGGCGGAGCGGCGCGTTGAAAACACAATACGGTACAGCAAAATAGTGTGGCCGGGAGGGCGAGAGAGAGAGAGAGAGAATTCAGCAGTGTGCGTAAGAGAGAAAGAGAGAGAGAGAGAGTGGTCGGCAGAACGAGAGAGAGAGAGATGGAAGAGATATAGACCGAGAGAGACAAGGGGGGAAAAAAGAGGGAGAGAGCAGGCTGCTTGGATACTCATCTTGGATTCTGCCCCGGGACGTTTTCCTCTGGAATATCAACGAACGCGTCGATTCACTGTGGAATAAGACGGTATGCGCGCCTCCACCCCCCCCCCTCCTCCACCCCCCTACCCCACCGCTGCCCCTTCACCTCCCCCCCCCCCACTCCCTACACACCCCCCGCCGCTGCTGCCTGTCTCTGCTCTTCCATAACCACAACAAACAAAAGCGACATGAAACCGGGCCGCCGCCGCCGCCGCCGCCGCCGCCGCCGCCCCCCGCGGCGCACCGACAGCCGTTTCGACATCGGAGCGAGAGAGACAGACAGATAGACAGACGGCCGGGCGCACGCAGAACAGCAAGTGGAAGTCTGAAGAAAAAAAAAAGAACTCACCGCCGGCGGCGTCGGCGTCGGCGTCGTCTCCCGATGCATACATTTGTCACCGCCAAAGGCCGGCGGGCAAAAGGGGGCGGAGGGAGGGAGGGAGGGAGAGAGGGAGGGCGGGAGGGAGGTTCTGGGCAAATTTTCACTTGCGGGGTCCTCGCTGACTCCGCCTCACGCCGGTTCCCTTTTTTTGTTATTGTTATTACTGTTATTGTTGTTATTATTTGGGGCGGCGTCAGCTGTCAGCGCGGCCCCCCGGCGGCGACAGAATGACAGCCTCCTTGGCGTCCTCCGGCAGCAGCACGTATGAGAGACGCCTTGTCTTACCGCGCGCCCGCCTATGCTGCTTTTGCTCTTCGTATTTATTTTTTTTTCATTTCATTTCTATTTTTTTTTCATTTTCTCCTCTTTTCCCCCACCTTGAGTGATATTTTCTCCTTTTGCCGCCGTGTCGGCGGCGCGTTTGCTGTATGGGTTGCGGCGGTGTTGCGTCAGAGAGAGAGAGAGAGAGAGAGAGAGAGAGAGAGAGAGAGAGAGAGAGAGAGCCCCGGGCGCCTCAACAGTTCCACAGGACTGGGCTGGGGGTGTGTCTCAGTGTGTGTGTGTGTGTGTGCGGGGGAGGGTGCGACCTGACCGCGCATCGTCGCCCTCTGGGGGGGCCCTCAGGGGGGCCCCCCGCACTGGCCGTGACGGCCGACGTCCCCAACAGCGCTCTTGCCACACGCCTCCAAGACCTTCGCCTTTTCTTACCCCCGCCCCTCTCTTCCCCTGTCTCTCTCTCTCTCTCTCTCTCTCTCTCTCAGTGTTTCTCGGCGCGCGCGCCCCTCAAGCCCGCTGCGCCGCCTAAGTCCACCGCCGGGGCCCGTTGATGTTATGCAAAGTGTACACATGCCTTTCGCCCTTCCTGCTCCCACTCCCCTCCCCCCACCCTCTCTCCATCTCTCTCTCCCTCCCTCTCTCCCTCCCTCTCTCCCTCTCTCTCCCTCCCCCCCCCCCCACCGGGCACCGGATGGAAATGCAGCTCGTCGGTCGTGCCGGCGTAACAACGGAGGTCAAATTTCTCCGGGGAATCCCCTTGCCGCTCCCGCCGTCATATCCGCAACCTGTTCGGCGCGCTCCCCTCCCCCCTCTCCCCCCTCCTCCCCGCTCCCCTCTGCCCCCCTGGGGAGACTCCCCCCTCCCTCCCCACCCCTCCTCTTACCACGACCAACTGCGCCGCCACGCGCGAAACAATTTCAGGCTGACCACGGAAGCGGAGGTGCGTGGGGGGGCTTGAGTGAAATCCGGCGCGGCGTGGCGTGGCGGGGGCGTGGCGGGGGCGTGGCGCGCAAGTCTGTGGCCACTCCTCATTCAACAGGCCCTGACAGCGGTGATCAATGGAAATGCGGGGGAGGGCCCGGCGCTGTCTGCCAGCCGGTCTGCCCGCCAGCCAGGCAGCCAGCCAGGCAGCCAGTCAGGCAGCCAGTCAGCTTCTGTCGTCGTCTCCGCGGGCCCCAATCGTGATATTGCCGTCATGTGCGCCGCACGGCGGCAACCACGCCCAACTTGGCCTCGAACAAACATCGCCACTAAAGTCCCGGAGCCCGTCCGCTCCGCAAGTCAGGGCCGGAGAGAGAGAGAGAGAGAGAGAGAGAGAGAGAGAGAGAGAGAGAGAGGGGGGGGGGGGAGAGAGCGTGTGTGTGAGAGAGACAGAGAGTGGGGGGGAGAGAAGGAGAGGGACAACAGAGATGGAGGTGCGGATATGACGGAGAGATAAAGATAGGTAAAGCAGTGTGAGTGTGTGGGAGACAGAGAGAGAGAGAGAGAGAGAGAGATACGGTGCGCGACAAGGCACATGGTGTGGGAACAGTTGGGGTACTGAAGCGCGGCGGCGGCGCCAGCGTGTCCTGCGAGAATCACCGCACCTGTGGCGCGGGGGGGCCCCGCCCTGGCAGCGGCCGGGGCTTGTAACTCGCTCCGCCGCCCCTCCCTCTCCTCCCTCCCTCTCTCCCTCCCTCCCCTCCCCTCCCCTCCCCACCCCTCCCCCCCGTACCGACCGACGCGGACAATCTAGATGGGCACGTGACTGGTCGGGCGGCACTGTGATGAGGGCTACCCGGCCGGGACAGGTATTCGACGTGCGGAATGCAGAGAGAGAGAGAGAGAGAGAGAGAGAGAGAGAGAGGAAGATAAGAGGAAGAGAATATGTGTGTGTGTAGAGAGGGAGAGAGAGAGAGAGGGAGGGGGAGGAGAAGTGGATAGTAGCGGTTGATTTATTTGCGCGCCACCGGGTGCTTTCTCTGGTCTCTCTCTCTGCCTCTCTCTCTCACACACACACACCCTCACATGACTTTGAGAGATGCAGAGTTTGTTCTGTAAAAAAGCAAAAAAGCTTGATATTCGCAGTCACGACACGCTGCAGTTTGCGTGCTGAGGCCCGCGTGAGTAGCCTTCTGATTTGAGAGTGTCTCGCTCTGTCGTCGGCCCCGTTATCACCCCGTTATCACCTCGCTATCAGTGATGCACGCTGCCCCTGATAAGGGGGGCGGCGGCGGCGGCGGGCCGGAGACCGGAGGAGGAGGCGGAGGGCCGCGCTCCGCACACCTTTATATACGGCACAAGATAAGAGCCTCCCCCGCACGCACTGTCCTTTTCTTTCCTAAGGGCTACCCAATGTGCGTCTCTCTCGTCCATTTTCTATCGCTCTCTCTCTCTCCCTCTCTCATTGCTTTGACGCAATAAAATGAACAGTTTACGCCGCGTCCACCCTTTTCTGGTTGCAATCAGCTCGCGCTCCCCTGCGCCCCCCTCTCTTACTCTCACAATCTCTCTCTCTGTCTCCCCCATATCCTCCCCTCTCTCTCTCTCTCTCTCTCTCTCTCTCTCTCTCTTTTCAGCGGCGTTTTCGATAGGGCTAGGAACGCGCGTGTCGTGCCGTGTGCCGCCCCCCCCTGTGATTTGCTCCCTCTGCTGTAACCCGGGCGAGCCCCGAGCCCCGAGGGGAAGCCAAATCTCCACAGGTCCGTTAGACTTAAATGGATTCCAGCACCTCTCTCTCTCTCTCTCTCTCTCGGCCTCTCTCCATCTCCCTCGCTCTCTCTCTCCCGTCCTCTCTCTCACACACACACACACACCCCTTTTTGGTGCACTTTACACTCTGTCTCTTATCATCGGCTCCGTGGGATATCGGCCGCACCTGGCCCACAGCAGCAGCAGCAGCAGCAGCCAGGGCTCTCGCCGCGGGAGCTGCTTGCCGCCAGCCCCGCCAGCCCCGCCAGGGCTGCTTGCTGCCAGCCCCGCCAGCCCCGCCAGCCCCGCCCGAGGTCCGTCGTGCGATATCGGGTATCCCGGATCCCTGGCTGCGCTGCCCGGCGGCAGCTCACAGCCTCACAGCTCCACGGCAGCGCCACCCTCCTCACCTTGCTCGGTCTCAACCGTGTTTTTTTTTTTCCTTCTTTTCCCTTTTCCCTTTTTTTAAAAAACTTCCTTTTTCGTCCTTCTTGATTTTTTTTTGGTAGCCTTGTTGTGAGCATTCAATGCAGTTTACGATTCTTCTCGTAAACGGGCGCGCCGCCTCCGCCGCCGCCGTGCAAGACTGAGAGAAAGTTGAACCGTCAGAAAGGAAGGGAAAAGAAAAAAAAACTTTTAAAAAAGGAGGAAAAAAGAAAAAAAAATCCCTGTAGGAAATGTGCAGAAGACTGGCTGAAACTCTTGGATGACTCTCGGTCGCCCCCCTCCCTTTTGTCTCCACAAGGGAAGGGAGGGGGGGGGGGGGGAGGCGGCGGTGGCGTCAGAGCAGCTTGTCGTCCCGAGGTGTCAAATCGGACCGAGATTACAAATGACAGTGTTGCAAGAGAGATTTCACGGCCTCGTGTCCGACGGCGGCGTTGAAATTGAAAAACTTTTTCCCTTTTTTTTCCGGAGCCAAAGTTAGGACCGGAGCAGAGCGTGGGGGAACAGCGGCCCCTAACTGCTGTAAGCAGGGGCGGGTTGGAGGGGAGGATATTTAGGGGTGGGGGAGGGGGGCATGCAGGTCGCGGTGACCTGATGCTTCAGATGGCTGGGTATGGTCACTGCTCGGGGTCACAAGGGTCGTGTGATGGTACTACCGACCCCACAAACCTAACCTAATGTTTCATTTTGTCAAGAAAACTCTTTCAGATCGAACCTTGACGACTCATCAGATTGGACTTTTTTTCCCCCTTGCAGTTCCCCCCCAAAAAACTAGGACACAAAACAAGTGGTGGGACATTATGTTCTTTTTTTGTCATTTACGTGTTTCATTTACTCGTTTTCTCCCTGCAATTAACAGATTGCGCACGGCAGCTGCACGCGACACGCGTGCGAGAAATACTGGGGCGTGCTTTCATTGTGCAGTGGTGTGACGGTACAGACCCCCCCCCCCCCCCCTCCCTTTACCGGTTACCACCCCCCCCCCCCCCCCCCGCCCCCCTACCACCACCACCACCCCGCCAGCCAGCTGTCGAACGATCCCTCCCTGGTGGGCGCTATAGACAATGTTGTAGTCGACCTCGTCTCTCGGCGTTAGGGATGTCGGGGGAGGGGGGGGGGGCAAGGCCTAATACAGTGGAGAAAATGTCGTCGTTGCCGCCGTGAAAGCACCGCAACAACAAAACGGCCTCTCCCCCCACGGGGGGCCGCCGCCGCCGCCAGTGGTCACGTCGGTGGCTAACCTCACTTTTCCATCGGGCTTTAAGGGCGGGGAAAAGACGGCATTCGTGCGCCGTCACGGCGAGCCGTAACCTTGTTGTCAGCTTTATGATGCGTATCGGTTTCACCCCCTTTTTTTTGTGTGTGCCTTGTATAGGACGGGAGGAGAGAGAGAGAGAGAGAGAGAGAGAGAGGGAGGGGGAGAGAGAGAGAGAGAGAGGGAGAGAGGAGGTCGCGGCGCATGTCGACGTCCGGGATATGCCACCGTCGCGTTGCGTCTTCCCGTGACGGACGCCGCGCCGCCGCCGTCGCGCCGAAAACGCCGCAAAGCTTTCTTTTTTTTTTTGCTCTGGCAGGGAAGGAAGCAGGCAGCAAGAAGCCCTATGGACCAAGACCATCCACTACTTCTTGCCCCCCCCCCCCCGTGACAACAGCAAAAGGATACGAAAGAAAAAAATGTGAAAAAATAAATAAGGGAGAGAGAAAGAGAAAAAAACAATGACAGAGACTTCCTCGACGACAAAAAGACGAAAAGCTATGGAAAGGAATGAAAAGCCAGTAGGGTCTCTGTGACTCATTGTGATCTCGTTGTGGCCTCCAGAAGTATAATCCTTCGTGGACTGGTCGCTTTACACTGCTTGGTGACGGAAGCATGGGCGGGGTTTCTTTCCCGGAATCCTTGGGGGAATGGAAGGAAAAAAAATCTTGACGGAGCCCTGAGAGGAGGTGGTGGAGGGGGGAGAGCAGGGAGAGAGAGAGAGAGAGAGTAGTGGAAATCCATTGTGCCTTGCCTTAAACTTTCGGCGCGGTATTCAAACAGGCCCGGAGGTCTGAGCAACTGTAAAGTGATCCCGTGAGAGTGCCTACGGACACGTCGTGTGAGGAAGAGAGAAAGAGAGAGAGGGAGAGGGAGAGAGAGAGAGAGAGAGAGAGGGAGGGTGAGAGAGAGAAAGAATGAGGACTCTGGGCGCCTGCCTTACGTGCTGACGCGCGGCTCGATGTGTGAAAGAAGATGACTCGGGGAGTCGGCGGGGCCCTGAGGGCGGCGCAAGAAAGTGCAACTCTGCGAGCGGCAGGAGGAGGAGGAGGAGGAGGAGGAGGCGGAAGAGGAGGAGGAGGAGGAGGAGGAGGCGGAGGAGGAGGAGGAGGAGGAGGAGGGAAAAAAGTGTGGCCGCATAAAGAGACGCGGCGACAGTCGTGTGGCTCTGTGAAAACGGGCACATTGAGAGCGGAATATGCCACCGCGCAAACTTTTTCGCAAAAAAGCAATCCCAAGAAAAACGACGATCTTGAGGTGAAAGCTGCGCGAGAGGGGGCGGGCAGGGGGGGGGGGGGGGGGGGATCAAAGGCGAAAGGATGTTGAGTTGTTGGCCCCGACCCCAGGCCCTGCCCTTCTCCTTAGCGTAGGAACAAGGTCGGATCGCAAAGGGTGATGGGGGGTGCAGTGGATTGGACGGGGTGAGAGGGAGGTAGAGAGAGAGAGAGAGAGAGACAGAGAGAGAGAGAGGTAAAGCTCTTTCTGTGAGCCCCCTCTGCGTGCCGGTGAAGGTTTTCGATAACTATATTGGCACCAAGACGTGTAGTAATCTTCGAAAGTGACTACCTGCTCTCCACTTCGCTGAAACCTGACAACCTTCCTCCGTCTCTCTCTCTCTCTCACTCGCTCCCGCTCAACGTCTTCCTTTCTCTCTCACGCCCTCGCTACAAATAAATCAAATCAAGTCTCTCTCTGTCGCCCCCGCCCCCTCTCTCTGTCTGTCTCTCTCTCTCCCCGCCGTCAGGGTGGCCCCAAAGTCTCCAGTCGTGTTTCCTGCCGTGGTTGCTATGGGTGCAGTTGCAGTGTGTACTGTACCGGTGCTGCACCACTGCCAAGCGAGCGTCGTCTGATAAATCCGGAAAAGTTCTTAAAAAAAAGACATTTTATTAAAAAAAATGATTTTTCTAGTGACGACATTTTTTTTGTAGCGTTGTCCGCCCTCGTGGACACCTCCGTCGCGTCTCCCTGCTGCTGGGACCGCTTGGACCCTCCTGCCCCCCCCCCTCTCCCCTCCGCGCCCTTCAACAGCGCGCGCCCTGCACAAATATTCAATTCTCCCTCTTCTGCTCACTTTGCAGCCCCGTTGTCCAACCCCTCCTCCCCTCCCCTCCTTCCTTCCTCCATCACTTCTTCGGCTTGGTCCGGCGTGCGCGGACGCCCTCTCAGCGACCGGCGCCGTGTCGTCGTACGTCCCCGAGAGAGAGAGAGAGAGAGAGAGAGAGAGAGAGAGAGGGAGAGCGAGACAGAGAGAGAGAGAGAGAGAGCAGGCGACGGCGGCGCCGGGCTGCCTCGGCGAAGGGCTCCGCTGCCGGCGTCCACCGCCCTCCTCCACGACATCAAAGGCCCTTAAAAGGCGGAGGGCCTGCTTTGCATTGAAGTTGTCCGGCCTTCTGCTTGCTGCCGCGGCGGCGGCAGCGCTACGGGCGCTGCCCGCTGGGCGACATTTAAAAGTTAACGCCGAGACCGTGGCCGCCGGGGAGGCCGCCGTATCGGCCGACGATTAAACGGCGGAGGCTGTTTTTCGGAAAACGCTTTGCCATCAACAGTTGTTGTTGCTGTTGCGGCGCGGGGACTTCGTGCGCCGCGAGCCACCGCGAATATAGGATCCTGCTTG
>CM049604.1:3214978-3219978 GCA_026979955.1 Megalurothrips usitatus | reverse complement strand
CCCCCCTCCTCTCCCTCCTCCTCTCCCTCCTCCTCTCACTCCCTCCTCTCCTCCGGCCGCGCCCCTCTCATCCCCTCCCGCCTCAAACTTTCCGAAATAACGTGTCGGACCGCGCTCGCGCACAAGTTGGTCGCCGTGTCCCCAAACAGCTGCAACGCTCTTGTCCGGGGATTTTCCGACGGCCGGGCACTTGTCCCCCACGACCGTGTGTGTGAGTGTGTGTGTGTGTGTGTGTGTGCGTGTGTGTGTGTGGGGTTCACTCTTGGCCGGCCGGAAACAGGACGACCCATTACGCGCAGCGGCCCCGCTTCCGGTTCCGGCGCGCGCTTGCTGTCGCACTTTGGCCGCGTCGTTCCGCTGGCCGCCTAACCTAACCTCAGCCGCAACCGTGACGTCACGGGCAACAGCAGGAGGGGTGGCCGCGCCGGAGTATTCGGAATACGGTGGCGGTGGTGACAGTAGGGTATTTCGGGTGTATCACGTGACACTCATGGGGTGTATTCCGTCACTCTTCCGTGATATTCCGGACACCCCGGAATCCCCCCCGGCAATCTGTGGCCCCCCCGAGACCGACGTGGCCTCGCGCCTCTCCCCTCCCGGCGAGCCGTGTCGCGGTTCACGGTTCCGTGGTTTCACCCCCGTGTAATTAGAAAACCCTCCAATACCCGCACAGCACAGCGAGCCCCCGTGTTTTCAGCCTCGCTCTGCAAAACGCTCTTCTCCCTCTCCCTCTCGGTGGAGTGTCTGCGGGGCTGTAACTCTGTTGCGGCACTTTGGCCCCGGCCC
Source organism: Megalurothrips usitatus (assembly GCA_026979955.1). Lineage (NCBI taxonomy): Eukaryota > Metazoa > Arthropoda > Insecta > Thysanoptera > Thripidae > Megalurothrips > Megalurothrips usitatus. The sequence goes on along the minus strand of CM049604.1, from coordinate 3,219,192 downwards.
TACACAGGACTCTCTGCGAGGCCCTTCTCCGGCGGCCTCGGCCCTGAGCTCGTCGCACGCTCCGCCCCCATCGTCGTCCGGCCCCGAACAGGTACGACGGCCTCGTAGAAGGGCTCGCGGTCGGTAGACTTGGTCCGCACCTCTCGTTGCGGCCCGCGGTGCCCCTCTGCGGCGCTCTGCTCTGTAAGGGGGGCCCCCGCAGCCCCCCCCCGCAGGCCCCCCGCAGCCCCCCCGCAGACCCCCGCTCACCGGCCGCCGTGCCGCCCGATTGCACCTAATTTACTCTTCTTTTCATAGGATCGTGCGGAACGCTGGGGCCGCACAGAGGCCGGAGCGGGCCGCGGGGGGGCCGCGGGGGCGCCGTTGGCGGGCCTCCAGTCCCGGGGCTCGGCCTCGGCAGTCCGGGCACCCCTTGTCTTTTAAATAAAACCCCCTTTCTGTTTCTTTATTTCCCGCTGTTCATTCAAAACACGAACGCGCCCGGCTCCGCCGCTACCCACCTCGTTTGTCGCCCCCTCCTCACCCCCTTCTCTGTCTCTGTCTCTCCCTCTTTCTCACTGGTCTCTTTGTCCCCCGCCCCCCTTCGCGCTCTCTTTCCAGCCTCACATTCACACAGACTTACACACACACACATTGTCTTGCCCACCACACCAGTACCCCTTTTCCTTGTCTTTCACTTGGCCTTCCCCCCCCATCTCTCTCTCTCTCTCTCTCTCTCTCTCTCTCTCTCTCTCCCTCCCGCTACGTTCGGTCGCGGTCGGCTCCACCACTTTGCCCCGTGCTGTTTGTGCGTGCCGTCCCGGGTCATGGATCATCGTACCTGCCCATCAATGGGACGTGCGGATTCCGCGGCCGGAGCCGAGGCCAGGTCCGAGGCCACTCTCAGAGACCGCGCGGAGTCGAGGCCAAGCAGGTCGTAACCGAGGCCCGGATCCGCGCGAGGTCGGCGCTATGAGGCCGGAGTCGAGGCCCTAGAACGGGAACGCGGAGCGAATTTTAACGCAAACCCCCGAATAGGAGGAGAAGAAACGCACACGGTACGGCGGCTCCGGCGAGCTCCGGCGGTGCGCGAGGGGTCCTAACGGATGCTAACTAGAAGCAGGAGATGCCCTGCATCAGCGCGGCCGGAAACGGGCGCCGGCAGCAGTGCGAGAGAGAGGGAGAGAGAGAGGGAGAGAGAGAGAGAGAGAGAGAGAGGGGGCGGGAAGTAAAGAATGAGGGGGAGAGCCAGCATCGGGAGACAGCAGGACGTAAACAACGGTAACGTTATTACTTAGGGCCGGCGTTAGTTTGTTTGACCCTGCAAATGACATTCAAGGGCGCCGGGGGCGGCGGGGGCCCCCCTGTGCTGGCTGACCCGCCGACCCCCGCCGGGGCCCCCCCTACAGCACTGGTGTGAGGAGTCCCCCCCCCCCTGCGGCCCCCCCGCGCGCCTCACCGCTTTCGGGACACCGCCGCCCCCCCCCGCCCCCCCTTGCCGTCTTGTTAGCAAGTCATATCAATTTGAAATGACCTGGAAGCATGCCCAATTCGGCGCAGGAAACGGTGGCGGCGGCGGCGGGCGGCTGCCGAGCACTCGACTGCCCACCACCCCGCTGCTGCTGTTGCTGCTGCTGTCCCTTCGCCTCATCCTGTGCGGGCGCAGCGACCGCCCCCCCCCCCTCTCCTCTCCCCTGCCGTGCGCTGGCAGCAGTCTTAAACCCAATTTACTGTGTGCAGAGGCCAATCGGGGGCGGCGGCGGCGGCGGCGGCGGCGGCGGCGGCGGCCGAGACGAACTCCATGACGTTGAATGTCCGCCCCTGCCGCCCCGCCCCGCCCGTCCCTGGGAGGCGTGTTAATGCCAGGCTTCGGGGCGTGTCACGAGGAGGGGCAGGGCCGGCCGGGATTGCAAGGCTGATCCCCAATCCGATCCGGCCGCCGCCGCCGCCGGGCGTCCAGCCGGGGATGTACCGCCGCCGCCCCTGCTGCAGCCGCTCTCATCCGGACCTCTCACCTCGCAGGGCCCCCGCAGCCCCGCAGAGCCCGCCGGAGAGACCGCCGGAGGCCGGGCCCCGGAGCGGGCGGGACAGGCCACCTGCCGCGGGGAGCCGCGCTGCAGGGGGGCGGGCCGAGGGGCGGGCCGAGGGGCGGGCAGGGGGGGTATTTCCACTCATCTCCGACTCTCTGTTTCACCGCTCTCTCTCTCTCTCTTCTCTCTCACTCTCTCTGCCGCTATCCGTCCCTCTCTCTCTCTCTCTCGCCTGGGCCTTTCCCCCTCTCCCCCTGCACCGCACCTGTTTAGGGCCCTATTTGTGCCCCCCCGTCGAAGGGCGGGTCGAATTGAGTTAGTGTCAGGGGGTTGCTCGGCGGCGGGCGCGGCGGCGGTTAGGGGCGGCGCAGCGCGCTGCCGCTGCTCTCGTGGCCGCCGTCGCCGCCGCTCCAAGGGCCCGCCCTTCAAATTTTCAGCAGCGCCGCCGCCGCGCGCCCGGCCCTGTGCGGTCGTAGGGCCGAAGGGCCGCGGTGGGCCGCAAAGGTCTGCGGCAGCGGCGGCGGCGGCCGCGCCACCTTGATTGGAACTTTGGTTTGAAGGCGGCGGGGGTCTGCGGCGTTACCGGCCGCCACCGTCGTGGTCAGTGAGTGCTGTTCACCCCCGGCTCTCTCTCTCTCTCTCTCTCTCTCTCTCTCTCTCTCTCTTTCTCAGGCGAAAATCAACCCCTCCGCCGCCTCCCTTTAGAATAAAATTCGGACTTTGGAGAGGGCAGGATGTGGCCACTTGTATCCGCGAGAAGCCCAGCGGCTGACGCTGACGTTATTTGTGGACTGTCTCTAAGGCGCAGATGGGTGCAAACACATGGGGAGCGAAGGTGAGACGAAGAGGGGAGATAGAGACGGGGAAGCGAGTATAGCGGAGGAGGAGAGAGGGAGAGAGAGAGAGAGGGAGTGCGGAAGAGATAGGGTGGGGAGCAGCGTTGTCAGGGGGTCTGTTGGTCTCATTAAGCGAATGGATCGGGCTCATTAAATCTGCCAGTCAGTGGGTTGTGTACACACCTGCACACTCACACACACACACACACACATCCCAACACCGACAGAGACGAGCTACGATCCCACAGTGAACGATCCCTTTTTTTTTTTGGGACACGGAGAGGTCGCATCGCACCACGCCCCTCCAACCCCATTTCGGCTTCTTTTTCTCTCTCTCTCCCACACTTACACACACACACACACACACTCGTCGCAAATACTTTAGCCCGGAGGAAGCTAGTTCTTCACTTCCTTCCGTCCCTCCTTGATTGATTTACACGGTTTCCCTTCAGCCACTCTCGCCTTCCTTCTCTTGTCCTCTCTTTCTATCTCGCTCCCCGGCTCTCTCTCTCTCTTTCTGTCTCTCTCTCTCTCTTTCATCGCTCTCCCCTGGCTTTCGCCAACCCTTCAGCGCTCGCGTTCCTGTGCCCCCCCATGTGACAGTAAGTTCCGACAGATTCCCTCTCACACTCTCTCTCTCTCTCTCTCTCTCGCTCTCATCTCTCTTCCCCTTTCATGTGTACAGACCCGCTTTAGTGAGTGAGGAACAGCCAAGTGTTTATTTGTTTTACACAAATACATGTCCGAATCGTAATCACTGTATTCTCCGCCCGTTGTAGCGCCATGGAAAAAGAAAAAAAAGTAACCTTTTTTTTTCCTTGTTTCTTACACTTAAATCGCGGCCGCTTACCTCCGCGCCTTTCTAAGCTAGGGACAAACACAACGCTGAGGTGACACCTCGCCTGGGAATGAGTTAGGAGAGAGAGACAGAGAGAGACAGAGTAAGCGGGGGAGTTAGGGGGAAAAGCGAGAAAGAGAAAGAGAGAGAGACAGCGCCCCGCGTAAGTAAGGATGTGTACACCGACTTTGGCAAATACTCTGCCTCTTTCGGGATTCTGTCCAACAGGTGCTTCGGTAATGTGTACACATTTGTTCCGCCCCCCCCCCCGTCGTCGCTCCGGTGGCGCGTTGGCGGCGCGTGGCGGCGCGTGGCGGCGCGTGGCGGCGCGTGGCACCTCCGCTCTGTCAATGCGGAGCTCTACTACAAGTAGGAAGGGGGGGCGCGGGGGCAACGACAACAGTTCTGCCCGGAAACACGACGTTAACAACTTAATTGCCCCCCCGCACCCCGTTCCCCTCTCCCGGTTTTCCGCCTGCTTTGGCAGAGCGGCGCCGTGATTGGTCGGGAGTCGTCGGGGAGTCCACTCGC
>CM049604.1:3204978-3209978 GCA_026979955.1 Megalurothrips usitatus | reverse complement strand
ATTTTTTAATCCATTCCCCCAGGATTAATCTCTAGCGCTCCCCCGCCCCCTCTCTGGTCAATTACTCTCCCCACCTCTCTCTCTTTCTCTCCCTTTCTGTCTGTCTGTCTCTCTCCCACTTCCGCTCTCTCTCTCAACCTCTATTCAATGAACCAAATCAGATTCCTCTTTCTCCTACACACGCGAGCGATCCCCCCAATCTCTCTCTCTCTCTCTCTCTCTCTCTCTCTCTCTCTCTCTCTCTCTCTCTCTCTCTCTCTCACCCTCGGCGCTCTACGTGTCGGGCGGGGGCCAGACTCACAACTTCCCCACAGAGTTGTTCCGCGCCGCAGCCGCTGGTCGCCGCCGCCTCCACGGACATCAGTGGATCAGTAGCGGCGGTGCGGCAAGCCCAGGGAACAGCGATAAATGCGGACGGATTTAAAAACGAAACAAAAAGTAAAAGCAGCATTCTGGCAGTGACTGTCCCTCCCTCCCTCCCTCTCTGGGAGGATGGCACTTTGCACTGTCCCCCCCCCCCCCCACACACACACTACTCCAGCTCCTCATCTCACCCCTCCGTGTGCTAGCCGAGTGTTTTCGGGACGTCCGCCCCGCCGTCTTGCCAGCAACAGAGGCGCCTCTTTCCAGGGAGGGCCAAAAGTAACCCCCGACGCGCAAGAGTACGTGTGTGTGTGTGTGTGTGTGTGTGTGTGTGAGTGTGTGTGTGTGTGCACTCAAGGGGCAGCCGGGCAGCGGCACAGCGCACACCCACACGACACCATCACCCGCCCTGCGTATCCGCACATGTTATTTTTAACATTGTATACAATTTTTTTTTCGTGGAACATTATGTGACGGTCGGTATTCTCTCGTTCTCAGTTTCGATGATAATGTGAGTAAAACATGATGACAACAATTTTAAAAATAATATTTTTTTAAAAACGGAATATACGGCTAAGAGAGAAAAAAAAATGCACTCGTGCACTGGGCTGTGACGGCGGTGGTTCCTGGCAGCACCGGCTGCTGCGGTAAAAAAAAAAAAAACCTATTCTATTAGAGAGAGAGAGGAAGAGAGAGGAGTTCTTTAGGAGGGGCCGGCGGACGCGTCATCCTTCTTTGGGAAAGGATTTTTCTCTGCACCCTCCCTCTCTCTCTCTCACACACACTCGCTCGAATCTCGCTCTCTCCCTCTCGCTCCCTCAGTCTGTCAGTCTGCCATCCCACTCTCTCTCTCTCTCGGTCCGCACAAGGCGGATCAGGCATCAGGCTCAGATCGGCTCAGAGCCCGGGCCCTCCTCCTCCTCCCCCTCCTCCTCCTCCTCCTCCTCCTCCTCCTCCTCCTCCTCCTCCTCCTCCTCCTCCTCCTCCTCCTCCTCCTCCTCCTCCTCCCTCCTCCTCCTCTCCTCCTCCTCCTCCTCCTCCTCCTCCCTCTACAGTGGAGCTCATAGCCGTCGTTCCAGGCCTGTTGCTCTCTCCGCTCGGACTGCACCCCTCCCCTCCCTCCCTCCCCTCCCTCCCCTCCCTCCCCTCCCCTCCCGCGCGGGAGGGGACAGGATTTCCTCCGGGCGGGGACGGCGAGTGCCGCACCTAATATGGTATTTCCTGGGAGCGCAGCGTCGCAATAAACAGCAGCGTCTTGGCGGCCGCTGCCCTCCAGGGACGGCTCTGCTGGAGCCGGCGGCCACCGGCGGGTCTCTCTCTCTCTCTCTCTTTAGTATCTGTCTGTCTCTCTCGCTCTCTTTCAGTTTCTGTGTGTCTCTCTCTCTCCGTCCTGTGATATACCGAATCTTTGACAAGTTTAACGCTCTCTTGCCGCATCGGTCGCCGTCTAGCCTCAGAGAGGGGCAGTGAGAGAGAGAGAGAGAGAGAGAGAGAGAGAGAGAGGACGGGCAGACAGAGACTGGCACACATAGACAGAAAAGAGAGAGAGAGAGAGTCGCGAATAGAGCCCCGGCAGAACCACTGAGAAACGGAAAGACGTGGACGTATCAACAAAAATCTTCTGCTAGTTTTTTTTTAATTTATTTATGTTTGCTCTGATCTGTACACTGCAATGCACAAAAAAAAAATTTGCACAACATTGACATTCGAAACTCTCACACATTCTGACTACAAGAATTTCTTTTCTTTTTTTTTTGCGTGTTCCCCCGCCTCTTGCGGCCAGGGGACTGTACTGTGCGCGGTGTCGTATCGGAGCTGCCGCTACTGCCGCTATACGGATGGGGATTACAGTAGTTTGATGCCCCCCCCCCGCAGACCCCCCGCAGACCCCCCGCAGACCCCCCGCAGACCCCTCGCAGACCCCCCGCAGACCCCCCGCAGACCCCCCGCAGACCCCCCGCAGACCCCTCGCAGACCCCCCGCAGACCCCCCGCAGACCCCCCGCAGACCCCCCGCAGACCCCCCGCAGACCCTGCCGCAGGCACTATACTCTCCTCGGCCTCGCAGTTCTCCCGACTGTCACGGCCGCTCGCTCCGATGCCCCCGTCTCGGTCACGTGCCACCGGGCCGGTGACGCGTGCCGCGACACGTGCCGTGTGCCCACGCACCTGATTGGTCGGCGCGCGACCGCACCCACCTCACGTACACGCCGCAGGGGTACTGCGTGCTGCAGTGCGCGCGCGCGCGCACGCGTTTTCCCCCCGCTGATTCCTGTTTTTTTTTTTCCTTTTTCCTTTTTCCGCCGTGTGTGTCACTCATTACTTACTACCAAAAACTACCCAAAAAATATATGTATGTATCCCACCTGTAGGTGCAGAGTGTAGGTCCTGCTGCACTTGGCCATCGTTTTTTTTTATTTAAAAAAAAACTCTATTATCTGAAAAAAAATAATTAATAAAGGATGGCTAGAAAATTTAGTCCCCTGAATAACCTTAGAAAGAGGGTGAGAGAGAGAGAGAGAGAGAGAGAGAGAGAGAGAGAGAGAGAGAGAGAGGAGGGAGAGGGGTTAGATGTCGCGGCCCGGTGGTAGACCAGCAGTTTCTCTGCGGGCAAGTTGTGCGCGCCCCTTGCTGTCGGGATCGACATGAAATTATGCGAAAACTTGTGCACTTTCTCGTAATATGCGGAGATAATCGACGGCAGTAGGGGCGGGGGAGGGGGGGGGGGGTTGTTGTGGGGGGAGGGGGGGGGAGAGGGGGCCTCCGCCTGTTCTCATTCTGCCCCCCTCTCGGCCGCCAGCAACGTTTCATCTGAATACAAGCGTTGCGGTGGTCTAGAAAAAAATTACACGGGCCACAAGGGAAACACGCACACACACACACACACACACACACGGGCGCGCGCACGCGTGCGTCCCATGTACGAAACGCGCGTGAAAGCAAGCCAGAAAAAAATGCCGCCCGCAAATGAATTAATTTTTTTTCTCTGAACACGTTAATAAATGTCTTGGAGATTCATAAGTTGCTGTTGTTGTGTGAAAAAATTATTTTGAGTAGGCTATCAACTTTTTAAATAAAAAAACAACAAAAAAAATCCCCCCCTCTGCTCCCTCACCACCTACAAAAAAAAAATTGTTACAGAGCACACAAGTAGTGCAGTGTAGTGCCAGCGCCACGGCGTTGGAGAGGGTGGTGTAGGTCAGGGGGGTAGGGTAAGGCGGCCTGGAAGGCTTGGTGTTGTTGCCCTCGTTTTCCGCAGCAAGGTGGCCGCAGGTGGCCGCAGGTGCCTGCAGGTGGCCGCAGGTGGCCGCAGGTGGCCGCAGGTGCCCGCAGCTCTGCGGCCCGGAGCACACCCTCTACGTCCTCTCGGACCCCAGCCTCCTCCCCCCCCCCCCCCCCCCCGTCAGACCCCCCGCGGGTCCCTCCTCCGAGCGGCCCTACGCCGCCGCCGCTCCTCCGCATTCCTTGGCACCGCAGCTTGCGCGGCCCGGCGGCGACCTGGGGCCTCCCGGGGGAGTGGCCCGGGGGCACCCGGAGGGCTGGCCGCCGCGGCGGTTTGCGAGGGCGGGTGCCCTTGGGGCCCGGAGGCCCCCGCCGCCCCGCAGGGCACCGAGGGTGTTGGATGTTTCCACGAAGCGCCGCCGGGCAGAGCAAGAGGGGGCCCCAGAGCGGCTCCGTCCCGTGTTGCCGTATAGGTGTTGTTGTAAGCGGCCGGGCCGCGCCGAGGGGTTAACCACTTCCGATCTCCTCGTACACTGAATATACAACGCATTACTTGAACACTCTGGACCAGTTTGAATATTTGTGGATACAATTTGGCGCCCCGTGCTCGCACTCAATTCGCAAACGTTAAAAAAAAAGTCGGTGCCCCTCCTGGGCGAGTTCGCACCACCCGTGACGACGGCGGGATTCGAACCCCGGACCTTGTGTCCCGCGGTCGGCCCACCAGCCCACTGCGCCACCGAACCACCGACGGGCATGGCGCCCGATGTCAGCGCCCCCTATCCCGGGGTGACGTTTAACGCGCGCGCCCGCGGTCCTTACGGCGGCCCCCGGCGGCGGCCTCCCCCCCTGTGGACCCCGGAGCCCGGAGCCGCGGCTTCAGGTCCCCGTCGACCCCCGCAAACCCCTTCCGCACACGGGGCCGGCGGCGCAATATCATGGGCGATAGCAGTTGGCCAGTAACTATGAATCACTGTGAGTTAGTCTCTCCCCCCCCCCCTTCTCTCTCTCTCTCTGCTCGCAGGGATTGTCCACCAGGGCTCGCGCGTGCACCGCAAAAGGGGACGGTGGAGGAGAGGGGGGGGGGCAATCTATGGGCCTGGCCTGTTCATGTGTGTGCCGCGCGAGCCGGGCGGGCGGGGCGTGCGATCAAGGCCCGGGGCATAATGTTGTGGGGCCCGTGCTGGCAGCCCTGGCTCGGCTCACACCCTCCTCCTCCTCCTCCTCCTCCTCCTCCTCCTCCTCCTCCTCCTCCTCCCCCTCCTCCTCCCTGTGCTCCACAGGGAGGACATGTGTGATAAATAGGGCGTGAATCGCCCCTGCGCTGCGCCCATCTTACAATTAATATATCTCTCGCGGCGCTGCTTTATAGTTTCGAAGCGAAGCGTTATGGTTTTATTTTTTCGTATGCGTTTC